>CATKHM010000949.1:0-12429 GCA_949751825.1 Blepharisma undulans | reverse complement strand
TTTTGTCTATTTGAATATTTGCGTTATATATCCCTACATTGGTCATGCTATCCATGGTTTTTAAATATTCTGCTTTTACCAATGATAAAATTTCTGAATACTCAGGCAATGAAGACTCTAGTTTGCTAAATTATGGCAGCGGTGGAGCATTTGCGAGCTTTTTTCTTGGCTTGTTTTTGATTTTCATAGCATTTTTTGGGGAATTGTTTATAGCTGATATTCGACATCATTCATATGGGAAAAATTTGACAGCGAGATCTCATTCTTCAGCAGATTTAAAACTGTTGACTTTTAAGACTTTATTTAGTATTTTGCATGTATTTTTTGGTAAGAAAAACATAATAGAATATCAGATTGCCTTTTTAGTTATTTATCTGTGGATTTTCTTAGAATTCCTTGCAAAATTGCCTTATTATAGTAAAATCGAAAATTCAATAAAATCTTGTAAAATATTTACTGTAGTGCTAACATTATTTTCAGTTTTATTAGCAGCTGCCATGGATAATGCAGGAGTGGCTTTTGTGCTAATTTTCTTTATGCAGCCTATAGGAGTACTGATTAATTTCTGAATTGTAAATACTCGATTTAACCTACTTAAAAAATCTTTGGTTTCTTTTGAAAATCAATACGAATTCGAAAGAACTATAAGAACTTTGCTTTGCGACAAAAAGTTAGAAAATAAAAAAGAAGTCCTTGACTACTTTGCTGCATGCTACACAAATAAAAGAATGCTTAAAGATAAATTGCTCGTTATATGAGAAGTAAATTTTTGCACTTTTTCAATAAAAGATGAAATTTTGGCAAGAATAAAATTGACAAAAATTAAGGCAGCCATTGGGACACTGGAAGGAATTATACAAGAATGAAGAGCCCTTGAAAATATCAATGAAAGAGATTCCTCTTCTCTTGATATCAACTATTTGGAATTTTTGGCTGATTTCGACAAAATCAAAAAGCAGGATGAAGAAATCTGCTGCACACTTATAGACCTATGGTCAGAATTTTCAGCGAGATGCCCAAGGTTCAAAAAGATATATCATCTTGTAATAAGAAGCTCTTATCTATTAACAAGTCTTAAAAAAGTTTATACCAAACTCGTAGTAAAGCATAAACATTTAGAACTTTATGATCTTTACGTTTCATTTTTGGAAAATATTGTGGGAGAGCAAGACCAAGCGAGAATTATTAATAGACTGAAAGATGGGATTAGCCACCAACTGAGCTTTGCAAAAGCCTATGATGCTAAGCTAGGGACTTATGATGAAAGCAATGGTATTATTCTCATATCGGCAAATGAAAGCACATTTGGAATTGTCACTTATATGAATAATTCTGCTTCTCAACTATTAAAAGGCTCTATTACTGATTTAATAGGGACTCATTTGCATTATTATATACCAAATCCTTTCTCTTATCAGCATAACGAATATATGAAAGAATATTGCAAAAATTATGCAAATGACCAAACGCCTCACAAAGGATGATTTTTCCTCCAAAATACCCTTGGGTATTTAGTGGAATGTATGCTTCTTATTAAATTGACTGCTTATTATAATAATGCTTACTTTTTAGTCTCTTTGACCCCAAGAAATACAAGCAGGCAGTTCGCTGTTATTTCACCAGAGGGACTTATATATAACTACACAGAACTCTTTCCTTATTATTTGAGTACTTCATTGCCAAGTATAAAGAATTATAGCATATCAGAGCTTCTTCCAATAGTTGACCTGGCAGAAAATAAACTTTTCAAGCCATTAATCATTCAGCACAAAGGTAGAAAGCTCGCTATTATCCATACTATAAAGGAACTAAGATTAGCAACGATACACATGATTATTCTAGTCGTCAATGATAACGAAATCAAAAAATGAAAAGCAGGAGAAGAAACAGATCAAATTGAATATTTTAAAAAATCGGAATTAAATGCGTCAGAGGAAAAATCATTCCTTGACACGTCAAATATTTTCGAAGAAGCTGGGGCAAAAGTAAAATTTCAAAAAATTAATTCATTTCAATCCCTTGGTGATTCTCAAAAAGAAAGCGAAGAAGATATAGATGCAGAAATGCACAGGCTTCTTAGTCGAGCATCAACAAAAACAGGAAAAGATAATGAAAATGATGATAAATCAGTATCTGCCCAACACACAAGTAGCTCATCAAGTTCTTCCACAAGTAATTTTCATATAGCAATTGTCAACAAATATGTGGAAAAAATTTTCAGAAATCTCAAAATTTTTGAAAGAATTTTACTATTTAGTGTAAAATTTATGTAGATGTTAGCTGTAATAGGCACAAATACCGCGATTTTGGGGTATATATATCAAGATACAGTTAATACAAGCTCACTTAATGTGTTTTCTCATTTTGGGACTTTAATGTTCCATTTAGTAAATTCAGCTGAGCTAGCAAGATCAATTGACACTGAAAAAAAATCAAATATTTATAACTTGACACGAGACCTTGCAACATTCACATCAACAATAGCCAAGCTTAAAGATCTCCGTGGCCATATCTTATCAGATTATGATGACTGAAGCTACTGCCATAGCTCTGAAATGGTGGTTGATAATACTATTCCTGTCTGAATTTTCGAGCCTTCAACTCATATAGCAAAATTCAATTTTTATGATGAAATTAATTTGTTCATCAAGCATGGGGATAGCTTAATAGACATTATCAGCAACAATAAAACCTATACAATGGTTGACGTTAAATTCTTTGGATTGAATAGCTTAGGTTTTACATTTAAAGTCACGCAGAATGCAATGAACGACCTAGTGAATTGTGAAGTCAACCGAGTTAAACATATTGGAAAATATATAAATGCTTTGATATTCACTGGGCTAGGACTATTGCTTCTGTTTATAGGCTTTCTAGCAGGGTACGCAATTTATATGAATAGATATTACGACGAATTTTGAAATTTCATTAAAAAAATTTCTCTTGTTTGTTGGGCTGATCTAAAAGCAGTTTATATTGACAGGCTTTTAAAAATACATGGAATTGACTATCAAACTGAACAAACTCCAGTTGTTTACTCAAAAAGGCTGAAAAAGACAAGAAAAATACAATCAAGAATGTATATTAAATATCTATGAAGGCTTTCTATTTTCCTTGTCATAGCTGGATACTATTATTTTATTTTATATTTCTACTTATACCATAAATGTGAAAATTATTTAATTGACCGGCCAAAACTCATATTAAATTTGATAACAAAGCGAACCCTGCTATCAAGAATGAGTGTGTTCGCAAGAGATACAGCTTCTGCAAGTAATTTAAGATGGTTTCCAAATTCATATGGCCTTCCATCATCAAAAAATGCATTTTGCTCAGCAAGTCGCAAGTTTAAAGTAGAAAATTCCATGATAAGAAATCATAATTTTTTGAGATTAATGACACAGCACATGAAGACCAGGCTTTTTGAGGAGTGGGATGCTACTAATGACTATTATTTGCATCATGGGAGCTATGTAGCTTCTAATCTGATATATCTTGAAGCTAGGTTTCTTTCAATGACCCCAGCTGGAGCAGAAAATGTCCCTTATTTTTCCAATTATATCGGGAATGAATCAGCTCTTCAAGTTGCCTTAGACAGCGATTATAATCTTATTGACAAAAACTCCAAAGAAATTATTAAAGATCAGTTGAACCTGCTGATTTTCGTGACGATCGCTTTTTCTTCAGCTTTGCTTCTATTATTTTTGCTTTTTTACCTCCCATTTCTTTATAAAGAAAAAAACTCACTGAATAAACTAAAAGCGCTCATCTCAATTGTACCAAGCACAAATATAGATCTGAGAAACGAAAAATTTTTATAATAATTTGTTTATAATTATTTCCATACGACAATCTTTTTTATTCCATATAAAATTTATAATTTTATATTTTGTATTTTTATATTAAATTTGCTTTTTCTATCATCTTTTTAACTGCATAAATCTTAGCTTGATAATTTGCTATTGTTATTGAATTTAATATTAAAAGAAGATGGCAGAGGCTGATTTCTACGGTCGCGAGCATGGATTAAGAAATTTCTCCCAAAACTCTCGAAGACCAGGAAATCAATGGTCTAACTCCTCTTCAACACAAAACAACTTATGAAAGTCCCGTGACAACTATTCCCGTTCTTACTCTAACGATTTCCAATCACACAATAATCACACCGAAAGAACCAGTGACTTAGGGAGTAAACTCACTGCAGTCGCTTGGAATGTCAAGGAATTACCTTCCTTCAACAAAAACTTCTACACAGAGCACCCAGACGTAACAAAAAGGAGTGAAGCAGAAATTGCAAAAATCCGTGAGGATCTTCAAATGACCATCTATGGAAACAACATTCCTAGACCAGTGACTACGTTTGAAGAATCAAATTTCCCTGAATACGTCCAAAAAATGCTTAAAAGTGCTGGGTTTGAAGCTCCAACCCACATCCAAAGCCAAGGATGGCCTATCATTACGAGCGGTCGAGATTTGATTGGCATCGCCAAAACAGGATCAGGCAAAACTCTTGGCTTTATTCTTCCTGCGATTGTGCACATCTTAGATCAGCCACAATTGAGGCCAGGAGATGGTCCAATTGCTCTGGTTCTATCGCCAACCAGAGAGCTTGCCATGCAGACGTCACAAGAGTGCAGCAGATTTGGAAGACCTTGCAGGGTATCCAACGCTTGTGTATATGGTGGAGCTCCAAGGTCTCGTCAACAAATGGAACTTCAAAGAGGAGTCCATGTTGTCATTGCAACTCCAGGAAGACTTATAGATTTCCTGGAAAATGGTGCCACAAACCTGAAAAGGGTCACTTATTTGGTTCTTGACGAAGCTGATAGAATGCTTGATATGGGGTTTGAACCACAAATAAGAAAGATTATTGAACAAATTAGACCTGACAGACAAACTGTGATGTTCAGTGCAACTTGGCCGAAAGAAGTCCAAGCGCTTGCTAAAGACTTCTTGATAGATCCTGTGCACTTGCAGATTGGCTCACTTAATTTATCAGCTAATCAAGACATCAAACAAGTTATAGAAATTTGTGATGAGTCTCATAAGCTAAGTAAAGTTGTTGATATAGTCCACGAAGTCTCCAAGCCAGGCTCCAAAACCATCATTTTTTGTGAAACCAAAAAAGGATGCGAAGTCCTGTGTTACGAGCTCAAAAAAGAAAAATTCGCAGTTGATGCCATCCACGGCGACAAAACACAAAGAGACAGAGACCAAGTCTTGCGAGATTTCAGAAACAACAAAATAAACATCATGGTCGCTACCGATGTAGCTTCAAGAGGTTTAGATGTCAAAGACGTGAACTATGTAATAAACTACGATTTTCCTGGGCAAGTGGAAGATTATATACACAGAATTGGAAGAACTGCAAGGGCTGGAGCCAAAGGAACTGCGATTTCATTTTTCACACAACAAAATGCAAGAATGGCTGGAGATTTAATTAAACTTTTGAGAGAATCTAAGCAGGAGATTCCAGAAAAGCTTTATGACATGAACAGAAGCAATAGACCGCAGCCAGGAAATAATAGGTATAATAGATGGGGATATCAGAGCAGAAATTATGCTGCAGCAAGAAGTAGAAGTCCAAGGAGAGCTTACTATTATTAATTTCATAAATAGTTTTGGGTATTTATTTGTCAATTAATTAAGATTTATAAGTTTTCCCTTTTTTTCCGGATTTTTTCTTTATTTTAGCAGATGGAGGTCTGATATATTGATCAGCAGCTCTTGGTAATTCTCTGATGGCATCTGGGTTTTCTTGGAGCACTCTTAACTCAGTTTTTAATTTTTCTATAAGTTCTTTTTGCTTTTTTCTTACAGCTTCACTTCTTTCAAACGAAATTGCTAATTCATTATAATCATCTTGCAGTTTTGCAATTTTTTTTCTCAACTCATCTCTTTTTCCAAGCTCCTTTTTCAAATTGTCATTTTCCTTTGTCAATTTTTCTCCGATTTTTCTTTCTTCATTCAATTGTTGCCTGATTTTATCAATATTTCTATTGATGTTGATAGATTGTGCTCTGGATAGTGGTGTCATGCTTCTTTCTAGTTTATAGATTTCTCTTTCAGAGTTTTCTATGCTTTGGTAAACTCTGCTATTAGAATTGGATCGCTTTATGGAATTTGCAGACGATTTTCTCGAGGATTTTTTGGAATTTAACGGAGATTTTTTGGAAGAATTTCGGGATAAGTTTGGAGAGTTTGAGTTATAGCGGGATAATGGACGTCGAGGAGTCTTTTTGGTAGATTTTAAAGATGAGTTGGAAGGATAAGATGTCTTTTTGACTGTTTTAGTATTTTCTATAGGTGAAGGAGTTCTTCTTGCAAGCTTTGCTTCAAGCTCTGCGAATTTTCCTTGTAAAGCCAAGAGCTCAGAGTTTATGCTTGAGACTTTGCTGGAATCCTGCAAAGCATTTGTATTCAATGTCCCTGCAGATCCTTTGAAAGAGCTTTCTAATTGGGATTGGCTTTTGCTTGTCATGATCTGTGAATGAGAGAATTCCCCACTGTCTCGTAGAGCTTCAATTCCTCTGTCTAAGATTGAGTGCAAGCGCTTTTCTTCATTTGGGGAAAGCTCAATACTCATTTTAAATTTATGAAGAAACTCGTTTCCAAGCTGATAAAAATCAATTTTTCGGACATTAATACTGCTAAAAGAGATCCAAACTATATATTAATAATAATGCCATATATTTAATTGATTAGAGAGGTTTGAAATCGTTCAAAAGAGAATAGAGAGAGTTTTAAGACAAAGTAAAAGTAAATTTTTTATAAATGTTGATTACCATTAAAAGAAATTAAACGTTTTTAATCAAGCGGGCATAAGGAGCCTCAGATTCTCCTGCTTGGAATGAGTATTTGATAGATACTTTGCGCTTTCTTGAATTCAAGTAATATTTTACTGCAAAGTAAGCGACTGCTGCAACTATGCAAACTTGGAAGATGATCAATCCCCAGCCTGCTTGAGTGGTTTCTTCTACTGGAGCTGGTAAAACCTCAACTGTAGGCTCTTCGACTATGGCCTCTTCAGTGGTGGCTTCTTCTACAGTGGTCTCTTCTGTTGTTTCTGTTGGTGTTGCCTCCTCAGTGCTAGCTTCCTCAGTTGTAGTTGCCTCTTCAGTGGTTTCCTCAGTAGTAGTCTCTTCTGTAGTTGTTTCCTCAGTTGTGGTCTCTTCAGTGGTAGTCTCTTCAGTGGTAGTCTCCTCAGTTGTAGTCTCCTCAGTTGTAGTCTCCTCTGTTGTAGTCTCCTCAATTGTAGTCTCCCCAGTTGTAGTCTCCTCTTCAGTTGTAGTTTCCTCTTCGGTTGTAGTTTCCTCTTCTGTTGTGGTTTCCTCTTCGGTTGTAGTTTCCTCTTCGGTTGTGGTTTCCTCCTCTGTTGTAGTTTCCTCTTCAGTTGTGGTTTCCTCTTCTGTTGTGGTCTCCTCTTCTGTTGTGGTTTCCTCTTCAGTTGTTGTTTCTTCAGTAGTCTCCTCAGTAGGGTGATCTGGAACATAATCATCATAATCGTCCCAATCATTATCATCATGCTCTTTTTCCTTGTCATGGTAAGGATGATCAGGGTGTTTTGTCTCGTATTCATGTCCAGGGTGGTTTGGATCGTGAGCTTGAGGATCAGTAGGTGTTGGCTCCACTGGGGTTGGCTCCACTGGAGTTGGTTCCACTGGTGTTGGTTCCACTGGTGTTGGCTCTACTGGTGTTGGTTCCACTGGTGTTGGCTCTACTGGTGTAGGCTCTACTGGTGTTGGCTCTACTGGTGTTGGCTCCACAGGTGTTGGGTCGACTGGTGTTGGCTCCACAGGTGTTGGATCAACTGGTGTTGGATCAACTGGTGTTGGCTCAACAGGTGTTGGTTCTGGTTCTACAGGTGTCGGCTCAGGCTCCACAGGTGTTGGCTCAGCTGGTTGTGGCTCGGATGGTTCTACAACAGGTTGTGATTCCTCAGGTTCTGCAATTGGTTGCTCTGGAGCAGGTGCTGATTCTTCAGTGGTTGTAGCTTCTTCTGCAAAGAATGCCTGAAGTCTAGCTAAGGCAAGTGGTGACTGAGAGTTGCATAAGTTCTTTTGGCAAGCATCTAAACATGTTGAAAGGCCTTGATAAGCACTACGGCAATAATCCGTACACATGGCTGAGCATGCCTTAGATTCACTTGATAATGTATTAGACGAAGCTGCAAGAGCTATCGTCAATAACGCTGGTAAAATCCACGCCATTTATTGTCTAATTATTATAGGGAATTTCATCAGGAGATAAATATCCCTATACTGAGGTAACTATCAAAATTTTTAAAATTGTAGAGACAAAGATTCAGAAGAAATATAATTAACAGAGGGTAATATTAGGTTAAATAAGTAAAAATAACATAAATTTGTTTTCATATTGCGATGAAAAGATACCTTTTCATTTTATTCCCACTCTATTTAACTGTATAAAATACTGATTTATTTTAGGTAATTAAAGATGTATTTTTTTGGATTATTAGAATTAGGATCTATTCAAAGAATTAATAGAACTTATTGTGATCGTTATTTCAAGTAATTATTAGTACGTACTCGGTATCTCTAAGTAAATACATAAAAAATTAATTGAATCATTTATATAAATAGAGATATTTCAGTATCATATTTTATTGGCATAGGTATTTTGATCGAAAAATTGCTTAAGCGTAAAAAGCAGAAACGAATATTCATTGGCAATAGAAAAAAGCCTAGATTAAGCTATTTTTGTTATTTTATTGCCTTATAATAGCCGCTATTTAGTATTTCAAAATGCTTAATTTAAAATATAGGATATTGATCTATTTAAATATCAAAAAGATATCAATAATATTAAATAAAGAGCGTTAAAGAGATAATTTGAAATAGGCGTATAATTTTATTTGTTGGTGAAAAATAAAAATAAAATTTTTTCTTTGGTAATTTTTAAATTTTATGATTAAAAGAAAATGCAGTTACTCTTGCAATTTTTCGTAAAATTCATATTTCAACTTTAACTTATGAAAATATACCCACAATCTTAATTTCATATATATTATATAGCAGTTTCATAACTGCAAACCAATATACCTCTAAATTCTCAGAAAAAGGTTTATTTAAATTTCATTAAATTCCGCACAGTTTTTACTCAATTGGAGATTGCCTACTTTATTCTCATTCTTTATCTTATTACAATTCTTTTAATTATCATACTAAACTTAAATCAGAACTTATTTTTAAAATTTTTATCCCTTCCTTTTAAGCCATATTAAAATATAAAAATATGAACCCAACGATCCTAACCCAATCTATTCTCCACGACAACGATTATTCAAAAGATATGTCGCCTACATCAAGATCTCTCCCCTCATTCTCAGCAAAAGACTACTTGCTTGAAGAATCTGTATCATATCATCGCACACGAAAATACACAATAGAAGAAGATTTATTCAAACACAAGGAATTTCCACACCCAAGAGTAGTCAGGGCCAATCATAACGTAATTCACTTGAATTACGTAGAACATAAGCTCCATACAGAAAAAAAGGACAACCACCTGATAATATTGAAAAATAGACCAATATCTAGCTCGCTGTTGCTTGATCCGATTCCAAATAATTAAATCATGCAAAGGTGTACAAAATAATAAATTAATGCAATTTTCAACTGTAATTTATATATGACAAATTAATTTTGACAGCCAGTTGGTTGATGAGCCATCTTTACTGATGAATAGATTATCATTGATCGGAACAAGAAAAACAAAATCATTTTTTCTATGCATTTTAAATTTAAAGTTTAGGGCTGATTTCTGGATTTCCAGACTTTAAAGGGGTTTGCTTTATAAAATAATAAATAATTAAATTAAAGATTATCTATTTATTGAAACCTTATCTTTTTAAAGCTTTCAAGCACCCCAGTAAATCAGATGAAATTGCAGAGCTATGCTTTACAACATGATCCCATCAATAAGTCCTTTTTCCTTTGTCGATAAAGGCGCTTCCCCATTTCTCAAAATATTCCAAAGATTCTTCATCCACATGAATTCTTTCTGCACTTTCTATATCATTTACAGAAGCAACCCCTGAGATTCCTTTTTCGTAGAATATTTCTTCCATCAGAAAGACTGTATTCCATAAAGCATATGATTTAGGAGCGAAGCAATCACCTATATAATGATCTCCAATAAAAGTGTAATTTTGGGATTCTATCAGCGTCATAAGTGCCTTATGATTTCCTCCTTTCATGCTGTTTTCATTAAGTACAGTAAATTCTTCATCTCTTAAATAAAAATGAGGTTTCCCTGCATCTGAAATAATTAAATCAAAATATTCCATCCAATCTTCACCATATTCATATTTGAATATAGCAGTCGAGTATTCATGACAAGAATTTGTGATTAACACAATTTTTTTCCCTGCTGTTTTTAAACTTCTAAGCTCTTCTTTAATTTCTTCATTTTGTCTGATTAAATACCTTTCAGGATTTGCATAGAATTCTGAAAAAAATTCTGATTTATATGCTGAAGGCACAAAGTTCATATTTCCTGCTATGAATACTTTTTCTCCCCAGTCAGCAAAATTTTCAATTTCAAGCAATCCTCTTTTATAGAGCTCGATTCCTGACATGAATGCAAAGAACCCTCCAGCATAAAATTGAGTGATAAAAATTAAGTGTTTTCCTTTAACAAAGCTGAGCTCTGGGTTTTCCAAGTTATAAGTTGGAGGGCTTCCATAAGTGTCTATAAGCTGAGATTCTGTTACTTCCTCTAAGCCATAGTAAGCTCTTAAGATTGTATTATCATCAGCAAGCTTTAGAATATATCCTGTGGTAAAGTCTGCCAAAGAGCCATTTAAAAAATATTTATTCATATCTCCAAGTCAATTGGGATTAACTATGACTTCGGAAAAGCCGAGCTCAACGATGCATTTGGCTAAGGATCTATATTGCAGTTCAAAAAATTCAGATATTTTGTATTTAATCAGCGTGTAATCTGCATCCAAACAGATAACATCAGCATCCACCATTATTAATAATTCAATAATTCAACAACTTGAATTGATATTAAAATCATTATTAAATTTTCTGATTTAAATATGTTGTTTTACAGTAAATTGAATTAACGAGACTTTGGCTTAGACAAGAGAAAAATTAAAGTTGTCGATGTAATTATACCATGTTTCGATAAAAATAGACTAATATCATTTATGCAAATAAGGTTAAGTATACTATAATAATAGTTCTTCTGTTATATCTCCAAATCTGATAGCGCTGCCATTGTAAGCTGGAACAAAATATAGATTAAATAGTGTCAAGCAACGCTTTTTAAATTTTCAGGTTTTAGATAAAACAATTAATCATTCTCATGCAAAAAGTTTTGATACAAAATCTAATGTAAATTTTCATAAAATACCAACCTATATCTATTTTATTTAAAACTTTTTGCATTTTTATTAAAAATGATGAACAGATTCTCGTTCAAAATTATCTTCAATCAAGGTTTCTTATAAAAACGAGTTTCATATAGTCACCCCAATTCCATCAAATTTTTCTTCGCTCATAGACTCTATCAGAGAAACAATCCCAGGCGCTCCTAAAACTCCGAACATCCATTATATCGATGATGAAGGTGACAAAATCAAAATTTCAAACGAAAAAGGCTATGAATTCTATTTAGCTACTTTTGAAGGCACTGTGACTCCTAAAATGTACATAGAAGACGATCAAAAGTCTTTAGAAATGAGCCCAGCTTCTAATGCTGCATTTCCTATTAAAAGGCCTATAAAAGAAGATCTTAAATCAACTCCAGTTAAAATTCAAAAATTTGAAGAAACAGAAGACCTCGCTGAGCCTTTCAAAGTCCAGCCAAACCTTATTTCTTCTATCAACTCTGTCAAGATGAGCAATAAATCCACCAAATTTCCAAAAGATTTCGAGAAGATTATCTTAGATACTTTTGATGGAGGGCCTATCAAACTTGAACCAGCCCAGGCAATTTCACCGATTTTAGAAGCTGAAACGAACCAATTCATCCTTGACAGTCAAGGCAAATCAAAAGCTCCTAATTGAAGCAGTTATACAACATGCACAGCACTTTTTGCAGTTGTTAGAGACTTGATTAGGTCAGGAATCGAAAATTATGGTTTTATCCATACTTCAATTGCTTATAAAATTCCAATTGAATTATGCATACACATTTCATTTGACACCAAAGTTCATATTGAAAGCGAAAGAGAAACCCAAAAATACAAAAAATATGTTGAATCTTGCTTGCCGAGAGAACCTTCAATTTTTACCCCAAAATTTTGCTGCAATTTAACACAGCAGCTAATCCATGGAGCGATAAATAAGCAGCATATCGTAACAACTTATGGTGTCGAAGAAGAATCAATTGAATTATGATTAAGATTATTTTCGTATCCGAAAAAGCCACGCCCTTTGTATGACACATTTCCAA
>CATKHM010000948.1:0-12443 GCA_949751825.1 Blepharisma undulans | reverse complement strand
ATAGCAAAAAGTATTAATCAATGAATAATAGTAAGAAATTAACGCGTCTTCATGAAATGGAGAGTTTTGTGCTGATAAATTTTCGATCCAATTTTGTAGAATCCCATTGAGACAATAACTTGTGATGATGAAGAGGTTTTTAAGTCCTCTTTCTGCTTCAGTAACAAAATTTGCTATAAGTTTAACAATATGTGGATGATCTAGAGATTCCATTATCCTGATTTTTGATTGCATAGAATTCAGCTCTTCAATTGTATTAAATTTTTGCTTTTTAACTGTAATTATTTGGCTAGTTTGATTAAATCTTGCTTTAAAAGTCTCTGAAGAATTCGTTCTATGAATGGTTTCTAATTTTGTGAAGTCTCTTTCAGATATATTTTTCATTTCTTGTCTTTACTTACAAAATTCTTAATTTATTAATTGATTTCAATAATACTTATAAATCAAAATATTTGCTTTTAATTAATATTATAAATTTTCAACCTTAAGTTATCTGATGATTTAATAATAAAAATGAGAGTAGCTAAACGAATCTTTCTATTTGGTGTTGGCGTGGCTATTTATCAAGTAATGAAAAGAACAATAGTCTACGTGAAAAAGGATGAAAATGTAGTGATTTTTGATAAATTCGAAGGGGTTAGAGATATTGTATACGATGAAGGGTTTCACATAATCTATCCATTTGTTCAAATTCCTGTTTATTTTAAGATAAGCCCAACATCATTACCATTTAATCACCACGTCTCGACTGAAGATTCGCAGATTAAAACAATTAAACTGGATATAACCTATAGACCAGTGAAAAATGATTTGCCAAGAATTTACCTCAATTTTGGACTTGACTATGGAAATCGAATTATCCCGTCACTAGGACACGAAGAAACCAAAAAAATTATTCAAAAATATTCTTCTGTGAATTTGGAGCAGCACAAAGATCAAATTATGAATGAGCTTAAAGAAAAACTAATCCCAAGAGCATTGGATTTTCATATTATTATAGATGATATAAAACTTTCATTTGAGGATTAAGCTTAACATAACAACAAATAACGAATTATTTATAAATCATCTTAAATAGATATTTAGCTTACAATAACAAGCTATTATTCTTCACTATCACTGTCGTCTTCGCTGTTATTTTGCAGCTCATCTTCACTTATTTCAATTCCTGCCTCTTCATCCCCTTCTTCAAGCAAATTTTCAGGTCTCATCATAATTTTTATAGAAATTGGGACGATGTTTTCACCTTTCAAATTTTTTAAAAAATCCAATCCTTTCATAATCCCTTGGATTTTCTCTGATATTGCTCCCTGCCCAGAAGGTTTAGGAAAAAGTTCATTGAAAATTGCATTGTTTGACTTTTTATGGAAATTTTCTTTTACTGATAGTCCACTTCCTTTTTCAGGGACTTTGTAGCCTAGATTGTTCATAATTTCTTTGACTTCTTTTATAATATCCTTATCGCTTTTTTTGACTCCATATTTAAATAGTTTCATACAAAGTGCGTGGGTTGGCTTAATTTCTTCTTTTTTCATGTGGTTAAAGACTGATTTAATATTTTCTCTGTCAGATTTCTTGATTAGAATACGGAGAAGTTCTTCATATAAAGCTGAATCTAAAGAAATCCCAAAAAGTTGGCTTTGATAAAAAATATTGAGTGTTTGATCAATTTTCCCATCTCTCATACACACTTCAATAGCAGCAATATAATCAAGTTCTTCTGGCTTTCTTTCAAACTTCTGCATAGCATCTAATAATACGTATGCTTCATATGCTCGATTTGAGTTGTTTAATCCTCACATAAATTGTGATAAAAGCTTTGGATCAAGTTGTGCTATTTCTTGGGGGTTTTGAGAAAGAAGTGAAATAGCTTTGGATCATTCTTTTTTGGATATGCATTCAGCTAATGTGTGTACTGCACGTATACATCTTTTGGCTAAAAACATTTTTATTAAAATTTCAATAATGATGAGCTTCAATAATAGCATAAATTGGAGCAGGTCAGAAATGATTTGGATTAAGAAATAGACTCTGGTATATAGAATTCTAAGAAATCCTGTGTGGAATAAATGAATTTAAATTATATAAGAAAAGAAAATATTTTTCAGAAATATGAGATTTCATATAATAAATAAAATATTTAAACTATATAGCCGGTAAATGAATTTTCGTAAATAATTAAAACCTTTTAGAAAAACAAGAATTTCTGCTTTCAAAAATTAGAAAACTATATTTTAAGCTCTGATCAGAATAAATATGTCCCACGATCGCATCGAGGTCAAAGAATACATTTTATCTATCCCCTTTGAAGAACGACAGCAAAGATCTATGCAAATGCGAATAGATAACCAAGGCAAAATTCCAGCAATTTTAATCAAGGCAAAATCCTGCACATATAAATTGCCAGTACAAAAATTTTCAATTGACGGTTCAATGACAATGGGAAGCTTGCTATTTGCTCTGCGAAAATATATATGATTAAAGCCTACAGAAGGCTTATATGTTTATATAAAAGGTACTCTTCCTATGCTTAATTCCAGATTGGCTGATTTATATGAGCGATATAAAGAGGAAGATGGGTTTTTATATTTAGTGTGTGCCCATCAAGAAGATAAAGGATTTATATAATGGTAATATAGAAGATTTATAGAATTTAGTTGAGATAAATGGAAACTTATTGAGAATTTCGTATTAAATTTATTATTTTGTGAGAATTAATAATTATTAGATATTTTCTTTCAAACTTTGGGTGCTTAAAAGTGAATGGCTTGGCGATTTCACTGATATCCTAATTTTTGTGACTTGAAATGATTTAGAATAAAGATAAGGCAGATAAGCACTCATAGATACAGTAATATATTCAAATACAGCTTCAATACTTTCAAAACTTGTATCACTACTATAATACCACGTATAAATGCTTATAGAAAGTACACACAAATCTAAAGCCAAATATAATAAGAGTTTTTTCCAGAATCTTGACTGTTTAAATGAATAAGTCTGCAGCTTCAGCATACACCCAAATGAAAGAAAAATTCATATAATCCCTAGAGAAATAAGCCCTATCACAATAAGAAGATGAACTTTTTCCATATAAACATAAAATGACGAAGCAACCTCATCAATAATAAATGTAAAAGGAACTGCAAAACTAATAAGAACCCCAATAAGTATCATTACTATTGAGTCAATTTTGCTCAAAGTTGCATCATAATTTGTAAATGCCGCCGAAAAGAACAGCAAAAGTATAGGTGTGAATGCTGAAAAAGTCATTACAAGGACTCTGTCATATCCTCTAAAAAATCCTATATAGCTTAATGTAGGCAAAAAACTCCAGCAATTAAATGACCAATAGCAACTGGAAATCATCACGCAGGTAATTATTATGTGTATCAAAATTGCTGACAATAAAAAAAGCTTTTGCGAGTAGATTTTTAAGTAAATATTTGACGTTGAGTTGCTGAGTTTTGCTATTGGCCAGACCCTTGAAGCAACTGCAGAGACACTCATAGCCATTTTGCTTTTATAAAATTAATAGAAAATTTCCTTTTAAAAGACTTTTGCAAAAGAGATTTTTCGTTAAATATTATTTATTAATTATTAATACCCTCCATATCTTGATTGTCCTCCTCTTCCTCCAAATAATGCAGCAATATAAACCCAAACTGAAGAAATAAAGCAAGGATACTCAAAAACTCTTACACATAAGACAAATTCGCAGTCATCATCAGCAATATTATATAAATCAGTGTTCAGTACTTCTTCCCATATGCTATCTATATCAGTTAGCGGTAAATTTATAGGAAAACCATATGCATATGTGGAGTCTCCTAGTATATTTACTACTTTGTCTTGGATTTCTGCAAGTTTATTAATAGAAGCTTCGCTTGAAAAATTATACAAAGATGATTGCTGAGCGCCATCTCTAAAATCTGACTTATAAGTTTCAAAAAGCCATAAAATTTCATAGAGTCTAGAAGCCACATCTCTATTTCAGCTGGTTCTTAAAGGTCTTCTATATCTTCCAGATGCTCTGGCATCTTGGAATTTCGTCCTTATTATGTCTTCAATTTCTACTTGAATATCCTGCACAAACCGCTGAGGGGTAATTTCATACATGATAGGCTCTTGGATACTAGAAACCACATTATTAGGGAAATAATACGTTCTTTTCGGTCCATTTCCAAGAAAAGCAAGCCAATTTTTGGGGTTATCTACATCATAATCAATAGCATATGGATCAGAAGAAGGCTGAATATTGATATAGACGTCATTTTCATCTACAAGACATCCTACAGACTTAAGTCCAATGATATTTTCAATATCTTGTGACATTGTTCTGGTCCCTCTTGTTATGTTCCAACACAAAAATCTTGATGCATATCCTTCTTGTTTTAAAGAAAAACCAATTCCAGTGGAGCTGCACCATAATTCGACGTCATGGGTATTTATGTCTCTTCTAAGCACATATACAGTTTTTCCTTCAGGAACTCCTCTTCCGAGAACTATATAAGTTTTTATGCTTGGGTTGTCTTTATCAATCCACTTAAAGTAATTGCATAACAAAATTGCATGTTCTTCATAGTCTCCAAACCCAAGATCAATAAATTCTTGGCATGTACTCCATAAGTCAGGCAAATCTTTAAAAGCTTTATTGTCTTCTATATGTGGGATCAATGATACAAATCTCACTACTTTTGCAATAGGATCTGGATCATTCTGAGAAAGCAATCCAGGTGGCGGCTGCAATGGTGTTATAAATCTGGGCAAAAACACACTTTGATTTTTGGTATTTTCAGCCCAAAGCACAATGTTTCTATTTTTTAATAATTGTTTGTTCTTTATATGTATCATCCATTGGAAACCATGAAACAGGAATTTAGGGTTTTCAAATCCGGGGTAATAATCAGCCTCACTTTCTGTTGGGAGCTCAAGAACTGGGTCAAGTGTCACTTTGAGCATGATATAAGTCGGCAATCCAGGGTTTAAAAAGGGAGGAGGATGCTGAATTCCTTGATGATGGAATGGTATAAATGGATTTTCTTTCGAAGTATGATACCCAAATAAGCATAAAGGACGATCCACGCGAAATGAAGCTTCAATACCTGAAGGGTTTTGGAAAACCGTTAAAAGTGGCAACGTAAAGCTTCCAAGATATCTTCTCTCCAGTCTCAAATTTACTTCTCCTTTATCCATAATCACTTGTTTTACATTTAACAGCTGATCATAAAGGTTAAAATAAAGTACACTATCACAATCCATCAGCTCTTCTTTCGAAAACCTTACCTTATCCAACGACTGAAAAGTCAATTCCAATAATTCATTCCACTCCGGATTTGTCCCATCAAATGGAGCTGTTCTTACAATGGTGGATTCTCCATGGTGAAACAATCTGACTTCTACAAAGCTTTGCACTCTTTCAATAGCTTGATATCCTTGTCCTTTCTGTGGAGGAATATACACGCCTCCATCAAATTGAGGTGGAGGCGGACCACCATACCCTCCTGGAGATGGAGGTCTTCCATATCCTCCAGGCGATGGAGGTCTCCCATATTGTGACTGATATTGATCAAAGCCTGCACTTCTGCCTCCTGGCGGATACATAGAACTTCTAGGAGACATCCTATTAGGAGATGGAGGATATCCTGAATTATACCCTTGATTCTGATAGCTAGAACCTGTTCTATATTGAGGAAATTGGGAATTATAAGTTTGATTAGGTGGAAGAGGCTCACCCATTGATTTATAAGCAGGTGGAATTGGCTGGTAAAATCTTTCTACTTGGGCATATCTAAGTGCGTAGGCTTCATCTCTTACGGGGATATTTACACCTTTATAAATAATGATATTAATTTTGCAGTTTCCTACAGAAGCTCCTGAAACTGTTTGTACTGCATTTCTGCGTGGCAGAAGTTTTCTTCTAGGGGTAAATAATAGTTTTCAGCATTGTCCAAATGGGTTTATCTCAATAAATACGTATTCTCTAACTATAGATGGCAAAGAATGTAAGTTTTTTTGGATACCAAGTTTTACTTGGTTTTGCTTTTCCATGAAATATTCCATTAAATCTATGAGTCTTCTTTTGGTGGGAGGGTCTTGGGAGTATCGAAGTTTGTATTGTTGCAAGAAAAAATAAGTCATGCGGTTGTATTCATCTTTGATATCTCTTAAGGAGTTGAGAAATCTCATGAAAACTTCAGTGTTTCGGATGTCTCGCTCTAGGAGTGGTATTGGGTAGCCGCATAATTCTACGTTTCTGTACCTTTCTTTCATAAAGATTTCACGTAATGCAGAAAATCTATGGTGTGGGAATAAAGAGTCAAGTCTAAGCATCTCTTGTATAGCTCTGTTACGTTTTTGTCGTAAATCATCAACAAGCTCTTTATTTCTGGGGTCGTTTACATCTATGTAGTAGTCGAGCTCTCCTTTGCTTGCGATAGCTCTTTTGGGTAATGAAGCTAAATCTTCAAAGCGAAAAGGTGGCATTTTGTCTGATTGGCCTTCCCAGTATGCCTTAATTGTGATGTTTCCTTGCACTTTTCGAGGAGTTCCATCAATTTTATTAGGCAAAACCCTACCAGATATAAAATCCAAATTTTTATAAACTTTAGCTGAACTTGTTAATGCAGATACATTGAGACCTGGAGGATTAAATTCAATTACCCCTAAAACTCTGACCATTGTAAACCCAGTGCACACTTCAAGTCTTATTTTCACTGGCCGAGAAAACAAATGCAATTGAAACCTTTCTAAGAAAGAGACTTGAAACTGTGGCCATTTCATGAATTTCTTTGTGCTCCTTGCTGCATAAATTCCATTTACGTAAATTCTTACAAAAACACGAAATGTTTGTGCAGCACGCCTACGAGTGATTTCTTGTGAAGGGATTCGAACACCTAAAAGAGTTGTGTCTGCACTAGGCTCTTGAGGCTGTAAGAAAAAATCATATTCTAAGCCTTGACCAATATCATTATATTCTCTTACACCTAATTTTACAGATGTGCTTACATATGTCTGTTTTTCACGCAAGTTTTTCAACTCTACCCATTTATTATATAAGCTTTCTGCTTCTTGCTGAATCGCTGCTTTTTCATCATTAAGTTTTTTCTGGGCATCGTCAAAATGTTTTTTCAAGATTTCTACTTCTTGAAGCATCAATTTATTTTTTTCTTGCTGGGTTGTTGAAGGTGCTTGCATATAGACTCTAAGCATTTCTTCTTTATGTGCTAACTGTCCTTGGAGACTATCCAGTCTATCCTGCAAATGATCTACCAAGCACAACGACACTCTTTTTTCGTAATCATAAAACATCTCTTGTAGCTGAGATGCCAAAATATCTTCCTGACTAAACAGCGGATGATCTTTAAACTGCAAATTCCCCAAATGCAAATCCAGCCTATAATACTTATTTTTCCTCACATTATTCCTGTGTGACAAAACAGCCGACAAATGTTTTATTTCAACTGCAGGGTTATGTTCCAACGAAATATCAATCGGTCGAGTAATGCTATGTGTCGTCAAATCTGAATCAATCCTCAACTGCCAATTACTTCTATTAAAAAACGACAATTCTTTTAGCCTCAACAGTCTTTGCTCATATTTTTGCAAATTACTCGTCAATTTATCCAAAGTTCTCACATAAATTCCATCAACTTTGCTGTCAAGATTTATTGCATCTACCTGCGCTACCACTGTATTCGCTTCTCCTCTGACTATTGCTGGCTTATTCAAGCCTAAAAGATCTGTTCCTAATAATCCAGAAGTTTCTACTGGTTTTAAGTATTTGATTTCTTCTAAATAATGGTCAAGCGGCCATTTAATGTCAGGCCGCACTTGTTCTACAAGAGGTGGAGGCAGAAGAGAAGGCAAATCACGTCGATTTAGAAGTGGAGAAGTGTCTTGAGGCTCGTTTTGTTCAGGATTTTCAAGCGGCTCTGGGTTCCCGGGATTTTCCAGCATATGAGTTAAATTTATTTATATTTAAATAAAGAAATTATATACGTGCTTTCCCAAAATAATATTTTTTTGGGATCACAGTGATTATATCTTTATTTGATTTTTTGGGGGTTTTTGGGATGAATTGTCGAGCAAATGGGGAGATTCGGGTGCTTTCGATGATGTTGTGTGGCTCGTTTTCAAAAATTTGAAAAGTTTTGAAGGATTTTCTGGGAGATTGGGTGGCTGGTCTTTGGAGATCTTTATACCTGGAGGTAGGGGAAGCTTGGGTGGCAGGCCGAGAACTGTATTTTGGGCTTTGAGGGCAGGGAAGTCAGTCTAAATTTGCTTCAAAATAGTGCAGCTGACTTTTCTGCTGCACTAGGATCTTGGAAAGGACTGAAATCCCTTCATATTTTGTAGCTGTGTATCTGCATTCAGTGTCTTCTTGTGTACTTAAATTCCAAATTTCTTCATTTTCTTCTTTTTTCACCACTTTTTGTGATATTTCAGGATTATATGCATTGTTTTTTCTGTTTCATATTTTGTTTTTGATTTCTAGTGCAAAGTCACTGAGTTTTTGTGCATCTCTGAGTGGTGAGTTTTCTCTTGATTGAGCCAAAGTTGGTTTGATTTTTGGTTTATGGACTTGCTCGTCTTTTTCCAATTGTAAAAGTGCAGTTCCCACACTTTCAGGATTTTTTGCATTTAGCTTCAAAATAGCCTCAATTGATTTCGATTTCGCTATCTGATACAACTCTTTATTATCAATAAGTTCCTCCTCATTTTTATGATATCCCCTCAGAAGTTTCACCTTCGGATGCATAGATTGTGTATTTAAATTTACGCTATCCCTTGTTTTTGATGCACTTCTGCAATTTCTTGACAAACGGTTTAGATTTAAAGGTTTAAATCTCCGAGAATCGCATAATTGAGATCGTGACTCAATTGAAGATTTTGGCGATGTAAAAGTCATGTTCATAATATCTGATACCTTTTGGGCTTGTTTATTTTGTCTTAAATTGTGGCGGCGAGTTGTAGGAGCTGTCACAGGACGAGAGCTTGAATATAAATTTAGGTTTGGTTCCGCAAAAGTGTGTATAGGAAGTGTCGACTCAAAAATGCTTGGACTGTTTTCTTCTGGGCCGTATAAATCTTCAGGGCATAGAGGAATGTCGATATCTTTTAATAATAGTCTATTTTCGCTTTCGTTAGCTGGGAGAGAAAGCTTCATTTATGTTGTTACAATTTCCAGCTTTATATTAAGGTGAAAATAAAAATAACAGTTGCCAGGTTTGTGGAGATTTAACTGAAAAAGTGATATAAGCAATAATTTTAAGAAGGAAAAGAAGTGATAGATTAATTATGAATATATTGGGGATTTTATTTGGTTTTATGTTTATTGAAAAGTAAGAAAAATATTAATCTAATAGTATAAATTATATTTTATATTAATGCATTTTTGAAGATATTTTATAGTACAAAAAAGTCTTTATATTTTGAGAGCATTTATTAATCGAGAAGCTTCCAGAAACATCATAATCAGGCAAAATTTTATTTATATATCAATACAATTTTGAATAAATCTCATTACGTACCGATTCAATTATATGAATCCTTCTGAAATTAGCATCGATCTAATGCTTGAATTTATTAATAATTAAACATATACATTTTTCATGAAAAGTTATATGCTACTAATCAAAAAGTCCACAGCGGTAAGTTCAATTATTTTAAATATGAATGGTAATTCTCGATCCAATTATTATGATAAATATCTAAATGACTTATAATAAAAATTTCTTATTGTACAACAAAACTTAATTAAAAAATATCTTTATTAATTAATTCAATAAATTCAATCAAAAATGTTTAGTTTTAAAAGACTATGTGCTGTATTTTTCATATAGTGTTGTTTTGTTCCAAAGCAAGACGACATTCACCTCGATACAATAGAAAGAGACCACAACGAGCCTAGCAGTAATTCAAATCATCAAGAAAGTGCCTTACAGCTAGTCACTGATAGTAAAAGTCAACTAAATCAAACCATCACCGAAATTACAAAATTAACGCTTTCCATTATTGACACTGAAGGCATGCAAATAGGCACAGAATACGAAATTTATCCTATGGGACTTAAAGGTTCTGCCAGAAGAATACAAGATGGCTGCGTCTATGCGGGGACACTTCGATCTGAAAACAATATAATCATCAATGATATAATTTTATCTGAAAATGAAAAAGGTGTAGGGAAAAAGCATTTTCTTATACAATATGACAAATGTATTTGATAAACAGACCAAAAAAACTATTTTTTAAAAGATTTAGGAGACGGAATGGGGACATTTATAAGGCTTGACAAGCCACTCAAATTGAAATCGAATAATATTATCTCTTTTGGAGATTCGCATTTAGTTATCACAATAGAGCAGCCAAATCTCTGCTTAAAATTTATAGATGGGCCAAAAACTGAAGAAAAATTGTAAAAATTATTTAGCACTTTTGCACCCAGTGATGGGCCAATTAAGATAGGAAGAATGGCTGATTGTAATATAAGATTTGATGATAGCAGCCTGTCTCGATATCAATGTATTTTTAAATTTGAGGATTCTTGATATCTAATAGATGGAGATGGAAGAAAATTAAGCACAAATGGAACTTGGCTATTCGCTGAAGATTTTTTTGAAATTTTCGATGGGATGGTGTTTAAGGCAGGACAAACACTTTTCAAGGTAAAATTAAATTAGGCACAATATAATGCAGAAATGATAAATTTAAATAATGAATAATAGAAATAAAATGTTGACTATCGGCTCAAGATTATTCGTTTTAGTCAAAAGATACTTGATAATCAAAATTCTCAAAAAAGAGCCGCCACCATTAGGTTTCGAGCCAGATTACAACCCACTCCTCATCCAAGATTTATTTGTTGATGACCCATGCACAATCCCATTTAAAGTAACAACTGATGGAAATCGTGTTTTTGATGGAAATTATTCAATTGAAGCACGATTTATAGAAGACCACAAATTTCGAACGCCAACTCTTATAAATGTGTTTCATTGAGATTTGGAAATCAGAAATGATAAATTGCTTTTAATTGTAAAAACCACACACATCCTTAATCCAGTGAAATTGAATTGAAATACTGACGACATCCATACAAATCCAGAAATTTTCAATATCCTTGAAAACGTTACAAGCACGAGATATAGAGCTGGCATCATGGCAATACCTGAAAATCTCTTAAATTCTGTTTGCCAAAATATTGTTTCTTTAGCAAAAGAAAATAAACAAAAGCCTAGAGAAGTGGAATGCATTGAAATTATTGATTGTGAGGACGATAAAAAACAATCGCAAATGCTTATAGAGACGATTTTAGATGAAAATAAGGAAAATTTATGTAGCAATGAGTTAAACGCACAAATACCCGGAGACATGATACCGCTTCAAGACACACTAGAAAGCCATTCAAATACCAAATCAAATGCACAAATAATTGAACAATTCCCGATGTGGGCGATCAATTATTTGAAGTATAAATATAATGTCCGATAATTAAAACTTTTCTCAAATAATAATTTATCTTGCTTTTTACAACACACCTTCACTCATCAAATTCCTAAATTCATTGAAACTGATTTTTTCTTTATGGTATCCTCTAATCTGACTAGCTTTTTTCATTAGCATGTCAACCCACATTTCCAGCTGAGGTCTTGCTCTTTTTTCAGCCATATCTAAAACCCTATATAAACTGTCTCTTCCTAACCCATTTCCTGCTTCATGCTCAACAAATCTAAAGTAAACTAAATATTTCTTACAACATAGCCTGGCAAATTTATAAGATCTTTTCTTGGACTTTTCTGAAGATTTTAATAAATTTAAATTAAAAAGCCCGTAATTTGTTACCTTGCTTGCCCCTTCTATAGATTTCGTGAAATCATCAAGATTTATTCATTCTTTGGAAATCAAGGGATGGAGGACTAAGTTCATGAAATTTTGATCACAGACATAGCAATCCAAAAAGAACTGCTTAATAGCTGTTTTATGAATTTCTGGGCCGATGTCAGAAAGCTTAATTCATGAGGTGCCCATATATTTTTCTACGAGAGAAGAAAAAACTGTGTCTATTGTGTAGTATTGATCTATGGAATATACAGAAATTTTAGGGCTTTTTTTAGCCACTGATGATGCACGAGAGCGGCTTGATGCGGATTTTCTTTGTCTAAGTTCAAATGAATGAGATATAGAGCTTTCAGAGTCTGTAGAGAGCGATTCTAGGATAGAAGAGCTTGAGCTTCTATTGAGTCTTTTTTCTTGGCCTGGGACAAATACTTCATTTGTCAGTAATTTCTTTTTAATATTTGAATGCTTGCTGATGAGAAAACTCAAAGCATTCAAAATCTCTGTGTCTGCGAGTGCGAGATGTGAATCCTGGTTCATATTCAGATTTGTTTTCTCTTGAAAACTAATTATTATCAACCTACCAGTTCATATTGGCTAATAAA
>CATKHM010000947.1:0-12448 GCA_949751825.1 Blepharisma undulans | reverse complement strand
GGGTACAGATTGTAGGCTTGACTCAGCATCAGGTATGAAGCTTTGACCAAGTAATTATGATTATGAATTTTGGAGAAGAGCATAGGATGTATAGAGAAACAAGCATTCATGAACATTCAAGCAGATCCCATACGATTTTCAGGGTGTATGTAGAAAGTGTAGATAAGCAAGGTAAAAGGACTTTTGGATGCTTAAATTTGATAGACTTGGCAGGAAGTGAAAGATTAAATGAATTTGAAGTAAAAGAACAAGAACAATTAGGAGAAACCGGACATATTAATCGGTCTTTATTTGTGCTGGCACATGTGATTAATAAACTAGCAGAAGGAAAACAGCAGCATATTCCTTATAGAGATTCCAAACTGACTAGGATTTTACAACAGGCTTTAGGTGGTAACTCATTAGCTGTTATTATTTGTACAATTTCTCCTGCAGGCATGAATTTTCACCAAACTTTATCTACCTTGAGATTTGCGACCAGGGCAAAAACAGTGCAAAATGACCCTCAAATAAATGAAATCACTGACGATTCTTTGTCAATTCAACAGTATAAGCTTGAAATTGATAAACTCAAGTCAGAATTAGATATAAATAATCAAACTTTGGTGAAAATTGATAAACAAAACAAAGAGCTGGTAAAGCAGCTACAAATTTATATTGAAGAAGCCAATCATTATAAAGAAGCATTAAAAAATTCACATTCAGCAAGTGAAAATGGCGATAAAAGTGGAGAAATTAAGCAATTGCGTGAAAAATATAATGCTCTGGTCGGCATGTTTGAAGAAGAAAAAGTCAAAAAAAACCTGCTTGAAAACGAGCTGAAATCCCAAAACAAAAAATTCGAAGAATTCATGCAAAGCCACAAAGAGACACAAAAGCAGCTTGAAGACTCCTTAAAAGGCCAAAGACCAGTTGTCCAAGTATCTGAAGGAAATTTCATAGAAAATATTGTAGTAACTATCAACACCGAGCTTACCAAAGAGCTGACAGGCAACAAAATATGGATAAATAAAAGCAAAGAGCTATGTGAAAGCTACAGCTCTGAAATTGCCGCTCTCCAAGACAAATATTCCATTATTTTATCAAAAATCCTCAAAGAAGCCCTTCCTCAGCAGTCATCACAACCTCCAGAAAATGAGCTGCCGAATTCTTCAAATATTTTTCAAGACATCCATATAAATTTTACTACTGTTTTAGAAGAGTTTTTGCGGTCTGCGAATTCTTCATCAGATTTGACTGAAATTATGATAGAAAAATTGAAAAAACAGCACGAAAATCTTTCTTTGCAAATAGAAAACAGATATGAGAAAGCGAGAAGTAGCTTGGAAAATTATTATCAAAAACAGGTCACGAGGCCGGAATTAGATGCAGCGACTATTACGGGATTGACGGCACAGCATAGTGAGCAGCTGCAAGATTTGAGAAATCAATATGAAAATTCTATGCAAATATTAGAAGAAACGTATTTGGATACGCTAAAAGTGTTGGACGAGTTTTTGTCTGCTGAGAGTAGTTAGAATAATTAATAATTTATTGATGAAATGCTTTTTTAATCTATAGAGATTTTATTTAACAGAAAATTTATATATTGCAAATATTTAAACAATAAACCTAAATTAATTAAGAAATATACCATTTTGAGTAATTTTCGTTTTCAATAAAACACTGGTGGGTTATATCGATTTTGTTTGAGTCCACTTCTTTTTCTGAAGCTGTAAAAGGAATAAATAAATTAAATAGTCCAGTATTATCTTCTTTATTAAAAGTAAAATCAGTATAACCCCTTAATAAACAAATTAATGGATCAAACATAAATACACAAGTTCCATTTTCTTTCATAATTCTCATCATATCAACCAAACTTTTTCTTTTCGCAGTTTCTTTTTTTATTTGAAAAATTTCATTCAAATCTTCTTGCGACGTAGAATGGGATGAAAATTCAAAATAATGTTCAAGTAAATATTCATCTTTATTGACAGATTTGGGGACAATTGAAATTGTGAGTTCAGAATTATTGTCAGATTCTCCCAATAAGAAACAAAGTAGTACATTTAGGAGAAAAGAATAAAGTGTTCTATCACCACAGAGGCTAGGAGGGTAGTCATTTGAGCGGATCAGTGAAATTGAAATTTGCTTCTGGGAAGCTTTATGGAACAGCATTTCTATTACGTTGTGAATTTCGACAAAAAAGTCAAAAAAGTCGCTTTTGAATTCTACTTTTCGCAAACAGTAACCTTGAAATAAAAGCAATCCTTTCAACTCATTTTTCAGCAAATTAAGTCCGGCAAAAACCTTTGTATTATAAAGCTGTTCTTGTTTGAATATTTTCAATAATTTTTTTATCAGCTGATCTATCAAAATCTCTAGTGATTTATAGCTTCTTATAAGCAAAAGTCTGTTTAAAACTCCCAAAGAGACATCAATAAAAGCCACTCTGATGCTTTCTTTATTATCCCATTTTATCATATCTGTCCTTACATCAAATCCAATATTTTGTATACCTTCAGGATTTATATCAGTTATATTTTTAAATACCATAAATTCCTCATTGCCAATATTTTGCTTAAGAGATTTGGAAAATAAACTCTTAGCCCATGACGAAAAATCTTCATCAAAAATATCCTGGAATTTGCAAAGTTTAAGCAAATCTTCAGATTTTCCATTCATTTTTGCAATTGATAAAGCTTTAGCATTATAGTAGTTTATACTTCCTTCTTTGTCTAATACGTAAATGGCAGAATGTGAGGTCTCCAACATATTTTTAAGCTCCTCAAGTTTATTTTTTGTGATTGCATATAAAGTTCAAATGTCTCTGAAATCTTTTTCAAAAATAGCACTAATAATTGTATAAAAAATAGCCGTGAGTATCATTCCATAAATATTTTGTCCAGTATAGCAGAAAACAATAATGGCTTCAAAAACACTATAAAAGAAAGTATATTTTCATTGTTTGATGCACAAAAAAGTCAAGCAAAAGCAAGGGAAAAACATTCCAATGTTTTCGCATAAATTATTTGTCTCTATATTTCTTATATGAAATTGGATACAAGCAAATTCTGCTATTAAACGTTTGAAATGTATATTGAGATTTTTATGTTCAAAAAAAGGAACCATCGAAATGACTGAGAGGGCAATTATTTCATTTCAAAAGTGCCATAAGCTCGCTGATAGCACTGAGAAAAAAATAAAATTTATTCAGCTATTTCCATACAAATTTGTAAGCCAGCTTCTAGTCTCTTCTTGGAAATGATTTTCTATTGATGGCAGTAAGAACTCTAAAAGAAAGCTTTTAGTAAAGCAAGATTCTTTAGATCCAGCAGACTCCATTGACATTATAATGCAAAAAAATGTAATAAATTTCTTTTATAGGATTAAATAACTAAAGTTAGGATTAAAAGAAATCCATGTTTGAATTTTGAATTATATTGGAAATAAATAATAACTGAGTTAAATTGGTTTAAATGTCCTGAACCTTATAATAATATGGACTGTTAAGATTTGTTAATATTAAATTTTCATAGTCTATGTGACTTAGACATGATTTTTATCAAAAAATCCAATTTTTAAAATAATTAATTTAAAAAAGCGTTTTACTTTATAAAAATTCACCAAATTCAAATTTTATAAAAGTGGCCGATTAAATATAAATAAAAATCCATTAATTTAAATGCTTTTTAATAATTCTTATAATTTCTTCAGCAGGAGAAGGCTTTATCATGTAATCTATCATCCCAGATTTCATGCACTCTTTTCTATCTTCCTCAGAACTATAAGCAGAATATCCTATAATTTTTGGAAGTTTTTCAATAATCCCTTCTTTGTGGTATTTTATTATTTGTGATGCTGCTTCAATTCCATTCATTTCAGGCATTTCGCAGTCCATGATAATAATTTTGCATTGATTAGCTCTTGAATTATGGCTGAGACATTTATTGACTGCGTCTTTACCATTGCAAGCTTCTTCATAAGTTCAGTGCTGCTGGGATATGATTGATGCTAAGACCATCCTATTTAACTCATTATCATCTACTATTAAAATATCGTAATTTCTATAAGAACTTTGAAAAGAATACCTTTGCATGTCTATATGAGCACTGGTTTCAGTTTCATTGCTGATTTTTGAGCAGGTGTCTTCTTCTGAAAAAATATTTGATGGGGCAATATCTACTGAAAACATGAAAAATGACCCTTTTCTTACTTTTGATTTTACTTTTATCGCTTTTCCACCTAATTTTTTTGCTAAAAAATTGGAAATACAGAGTCCTAGTCCACATCCTTGTGGATTAATTGATGAGATAAACGAAGAATTAAATTCAGAAAATAATTTTCGTTTGATTTCTTTTGATATTCCAATTCCTGTATCATTAATAGAAATTTTAAGCTTATTTTTTAAGCTTATTCAGCAGCAAATCTCAATCCAGCCTTTACTGGTGAATTTCAAAGCATTGCTGAGTAGATTTAAAATTATTTGGCTTAGTCTTAGTTGATCAGTGTATATAAGTTCTGGCAGAAATGGGTCAATTCTTGTTAGTAATGCAATTTTCTTCTTTGCAGCTTGAATTTTAATCAAACTGCACGTGTTTTCAATAATATTTCGAATATTGCAAAAACTTTTGTGGACTGAAAAAACTCCTGCAATTATTTTTGAATAATCAAGCAAATCACTAATTAATGATAGCATCAATTTAGAAGAAACCGAAATAATTTTTAGCTTCTCAATTTCACTTTCATAGTCACTTTTGGGTCGTTTTTCTAGTATATCATTAACGAAAAAATCAATAGAATTTAAGGGTGTGCGAAGTTCATGAGAAACTGATCTTAACAGAACAGTTTTCATTCTATCGTTTGCCGCACTTTTTTCTAGCTCTAAAATTAAATTAATATCCCTAGCAACAAGAAAAAGCGCTCGCTTTGTTTCCCAAGCCACAATCTTGGCTTTTCACTCAATATAAATTTCCCCAATCAAAGTTACCCCCAAGCTGATTTCTTCATCGTCTAAAACATCAAAGGCATAATCTATATCATCAACTAGTATATTTGACGTAGGAAACCCTGAAAATTTTTTCCCTTCACAATATTCGTATTTGGAAATTTCCCAAAAAATGGACCCATTGTTACTTTCTAAAAATCTATGCATACTTGAACTGCAAAATTCTATTTTATGGTTTTCAGACAAAATGAGAATTCCATCTGAAAAAGCTTGTGTTAGTAGTCTAAATTGGTCTTTTGAGCACTCTAGTTCTTTTTTCAATGTAAAATACTCATTAATAAATTTAGCTCTATAAAAGTTTCAGATATTGAACGTGATAATTACTGCGAAAATCGCAGCAACAAGTTCAACATTTGTTGGGAATTTTAATGATCCAAAAATGGTGTCATAAAAGCATCAAATCATTATGTGCTTAAGAAAAAGAAGATTCGCGAAAAGCTTGCTGCGAATTTGAGGTAGCTGAAATTGAATTGCAATTATGCAGGATAGCATGTGAAAAATTTCAGAATTTTCTTTTAAGATACTTCTTGATGCTATAAATGCAGCTGCATTATATATTTCTGTACAAATCACCGTGACTGTAGACCGTGGCAAAGCTGCTTTGCTGCTGATATAATTTATGATCCAAAAGCATGGAAAGCATGCTACCAAGACTGTGACAAGGCAGCCTCATATATTTAAATAAGGCTCAAAAAAGCAATGTATACCTCTAAAAGCTCCTAAAAGTATAGGCAAAGCTAGAAAGAGATAAACCAATCATCTATACACAAGGCAAATTTCTTCCACTGGCCAATTTCCTTGGATGTCTGACATTGAAACCGTATTATTAATCACAAATTCAGCCTTAAAACATGGAGCTTATTTATAATTAATTTCAAAAATTTATATCAGAACACTCAAATATTGATTGCTTTGGATAAAATAAAAATATGAATTTTTATTTATATAATTTTTGTGCCATAGATAAGGTAATATTACGAATTAAAAATAAGGTGAAGCTATAAATCGCATGGTGAGCAAACTGACTTGCGGTGATTTATATTGAACTGGAATGATAAAATATAAATAAAAAGAATTGAATGATGATAACTTAATGATAATTAATTAGACTAGCAAGTTGAATATTTCCTTGAGATAAGAGATTATTTATAATGCTTGGTTATTTCAATTTTAAATGCAAAGAATAATACTTTGCAAGTGATTGCTGGCATTCATGATCGAACGAAACAGAAAAACAACTGAAATTCTCAAACAAAAATTTTAGATTTTCTAGAAATTATGGAAGATGACATTTTAGCTTAGGATTTTTGATAAGCAAATTTATTATAAGATTTTTATGTTTTCAGTTAATTTTATCTCAATTACAGCTGAAAACAATTTTATAGGCAATTTTCAACATAAGTTAAAAACTAAAATTATTTATTATAATGATGAATTTTTTCAGTAACCCTCATGAAAACTTCTTCAAGACTAGAATTACTCAACCCCCAATTTTCAATTAATTCAGAAATTTTACTATCTTCCTCAATCAACTTATAAAGTTTTAATGCTTCTTCAGGCAAGTTTCTGGAAATAGAAATTACCAAGCTTCCTCCACTATTATCAACTAAATGGGCATTGGGAATTAAGGAATTAATATAGCTTCATAGCTTATGGGTATCTTTAGAAAAGAGCTCTACTTTATAGCCCTCTCCAAAGGTATTTTTTAAATACAAAGAATTTCCTGTGCATTTTATTCTTCCATCTACCATCACTGCAATTTTATCAGCCAAAACTTCAGCTTCCTCCATAGAATGTGTGGTTAATACCACAACTTTGTCTTTTTTCATATTTTTGATCAATTTTCAGACAAATCGCTTAGAAATGGGGTCCATCCCAGTGGTGGGCTCATCCATAAAAATTATCAAAGGGTTCCCTACATCTGAAATGGCGACAGAAAGTCTTCTTCTCATCCCTCCACTGTATTTTCCGACTGGGAGATTGGCAGCGTCTTCAAGATTTACATTTTTTAACGTGTCTCATATTGACTTTTCTCTTATATTTTCTGGGATATTTTTTATGATAGAAAATAATTTTAGATGCTCATAGCCAGTTAATTCGTTCCATAATATATCGAATTGAGGGCAATAACCCATAATTCCATATATTTTATTCATATCGTGGCTTATATCATAATTTGATATATAAGCTGTTCCTCCACTTGGAGACAAAAGTCCTGTCAACATACTTAAAAGAGTGGTTTTTCCAGCACCATTATGCCCAATAAGAACTAAAAGTTCATCTTTTTCTATAGATAAATTGATGGGCTTTACAGCTTCTATATCATCTCTAGAAGAAAATATATGTTTTTTATAAGTCTTATATATCCCTTCTATACGCAAACCCTCTGTCTTCTCTTTAATTTCTTCAATTGAATCTTCTAAAATTGATTCCTTTATACTAACCATTTCTATATGCTTATTTAATTCTTTTTTAATCCTGGCTTTGCATCCCCAATACTCTTTGGTAAACATAAACCATAGCTGGCTAAATAAAAATTACTCAGCTTTTCCTCTATTACTTGACAAAATATGATCAAAATATCAAGCTAGCGCAATAAATAAAAAGAAATCAAAAATTTGATCATACATAGAATCAATGCTAGGCTTTATATAATATTCATAACCATTTATATAACCAATTCTCGGCTCAGAAAAATCTTTCATGGAGTATTCAGTGCCTTCTTCAAATCTTCTCTCATCAAAATTTGGGTGTCCCCCAGCTTTTCCACCAATATCACTATAAATTTTTGAAAAATTATACCCTGGATAACAAGAAAAAAACCATCTCACTCAATAAGTCCAGCTTGGCAAATCTTTTACATGGATTAATTGCATAATTAGATGGCTTTCCAATATAGATTGCATCACAATCCCAGTTAGCAGAAAAGTATATGAAATTGTATAGGCAACTTTTACGGACTTTAAAATAGTGGAAAGGCAAAATCCAAGCATAAGCATTGAAAGAGTGAATAATTCAAAATTCATGAGCTGGATTCTAAATAGATTTTACAAATAAGGTGAATTCATAAATACATCAAAATCAAATAAATATGCTGACAAAATCAAACAATTCGTTGACAACAAAGAAATAATAAAAGCAGTGATAAATCAAGATATCCAAAAAGCAGAACTAGACACTCCCATTACTGCAAGCCCATGTCTTAATTTTAATTCTTTTTCTTTGACTATTTCGCTGACAATCATCCCAAAAATCAAAAGTGGTGGAATAAAAAAAAGCATGGGCCCGACCATAGCGACATAATCATAATTTTCAACAAATCGGTTCCCTGCTTTTGGGAAGGATTGAAATGAAGCCTCAATATTGGGCATTTCAATCCCTTTCATTTTAGCATTATATTTTAATATTGCACGGTCAATTGCAATTTTAACTGAAACGACAGACTGATCAAGAGGGTCTGGAGCATTTTTATCAAACAAGTTCATAGAAGTTTCTGTCAGGTTATACAAAATAGTGTATAAATACTCCGAAAATCCATTAGCATTTTGGCATGGGATTTCTTTAATAAAATCATTTTTAGGCAAAATAAAAGCTTCTGTACACAAAATAATCCCAATTTTAGTTTTATTCATATTCTTCCCAAAATATTGCCCTAAATCATCAGGTTTCTTCGAAATTTTCACATCTTTTCCGATTTTTAAATCAAAATCTTTTGATACCGATTCTATCACAAAATCGCTTCATTCTTTATTTTCGCCTGAAATTCAAAAACTTAAAGTTTCACAATCTTTTCCTCAGCATTTCGGGATTTTTCCTGTACTTTTTATTGGTGGATTCATTTCGTAATCTCTAGATAATAAAGATTCTGACATCGCTTGGATTCCTACAAGGTAAAGGCACACTAGGAAAGGGGAAAATATAAGAATGAGAGTAGTGATATATTGACGGCTGAATAACAAATAATTTTTTCACAATAAAATTTTGATTTGGAGGAATAGTTGATAGGCTGAGTCTGAAAAGTATGAATTTCTGATAGAAGATGATGGGAGTTTCTGACTAGAAAATTCTTCCATTTATTATCAAAGGAATAAGTTATTTTGATTTTTCGATCATATAGGTGATAAGAAAGCAAAAAAATTCTGCTGGTGAATTGGTTGATTATTAGCTTTTATTCTGTCTTGTTTCATATTTTTTGAATAATTGTTGATTTCCTTCTGAGAGACTTAGTTGCCACCCTTTACATTTTACTTAGACATTTATAACTAATGAAATTTTATGATGCAATCCTATTTTTAAATTGTAATTATATTAAATATTTTTCAATTTTATATATTTAAGCTAATTTTTATTCTATTGATTCATTTATTATTACCTATATCTATCCTCTGGTGAACTAAAATCCCTGAACTCCAACAAATTCCCCGACTTTCTCAACGAATTAATCACATTTCCTCTTTGGCTCTTCACAGGCGACTCATCTCCAAAATTCTGAGTCACCGACAAGAAATCTTTAAAAATCTGCGAATTTCTTATAATCGGAATTGCCGCTAAATCCATCAAATACTGCTGACACGCTCTTCTTCTTTCATTAAGAACCACCGGTCTTTTCGTATTAAACAGCGAGCTCGAATTATTATTTAAAAACAAATTGTCAGTATTAGGCAACTGGACTTCAGGAAATTCTCTTTGTAAAGAAGTATGCAAACTGCAAAGTGCTTTATATCGTTTTGTAATAGTCCAGGTTTGGCTTTTATACGTAATAGTAATGACATATTCTGTGAATGGTTTTTGGTCAATTGGGTCTTTTACCATAGATTGGCCTACTACTATGCTATAAAGACCTTGCTCTTTGAGGATTCCTTCTTCGTAATTTTTAGCACAAACTGATATATGGGCGTTAAAGACTTTGCTGCTGATGGTTTCTCCACAATATTTGCATTGGAGTGCAGAAGAAGAATTGACGATATTTTGCATGTTTTTTAGTTGTTCGATTTGTTCTTCAAGCCTTTGGTATCTTTCGTCATTTTCTTCTGTTGACTGGCTGACTTGTGGGGATTTTGACTGTAAAGCGACTATTAAATTTTCTTGGAATCTTTTATTGTCTTCTATTTGTTTTTGCAAGTTTTCTATTTGGGATTTCATTACATTTTTTTCATCATTTCACTCATTCGGCAGTGCTATTTCTTGGACTTTTACTGGATTTTCTTTCAATTTCTGTATTTCTTTGTCTTTTATTTCATTCTGTTCTAACGCAGTCCTCAAATTCGCTTTCATCTCTCTAAAAGCCATATCCATATCATCTCTCTTTTCTTTTAAATCCACATTTTCTCTGCTTTTTCAGGTCAATTCTTGTTTTGCCAAAGCTAGTTCTTTTTCCAATTGATTCACATCCGTATTATATTTTATTTGCAGCTCATTATACAGCTTAAGTGTATCTTCATATTTTCCTTTCCATTCTCCACTTTGTTCTCTATGATCATTTTTCAATTCCCCAAGCCTTTTTTCATAATTATTTTCTATTCTTTCTTTATCTTCTTTCATCTGTTCCACTTTAAGCTCAAGCGATGCCTGAGAAGCTTTTAATTTGTAATTTTCTGATTCCACTTCTTGGAGCCTAGTCTTATAGTATTCTTTTTCTTTTCCGAATTCTTCTTTTTTGGCATCAAAAGCAGTTTTAAAGAATTCTAATTGGCTGCTGATTTTTCTGTTGGCGTTTTCATGCTCTATCAGAGTGTTTCTGTTTATATATTCAGCGGCTTCTGTAAGCAAATGGGCAGAAATTTCTTTCATTTTAAGTTCAACTGCGACACCTTGTGGGCCGGATTTTTTGACCTCGGAAAGCTTTTTCTCGAAATCTCTTTTGAAAACTTGGAAATCGGTGTATTCGTTTCTTTTCAGCTTGTCTTGCATTTCGATTGTTAAATCATTGCAAATGTCTTCACATTTTTCAGCTAGTTTTCGTTCGTTTTGGCTGTTATAGTAGTTGAATTTTTCCACTAATTTCTTTTTGAGGGCAGCTTCAAAGGCGGTGGTATCGTCGCCAATAGCTTTTTCTTTGAGCATTTTCATGGCGCGAGATTTGCATTGTTTGTGTAATGCTTTAAGTTGACTTGGATTTTTCATTTCTTCAGTCAAAATTTCTTCTTTAAACATAGCTTCATACTCTTGTATTGCAGTATCCACTTGTTTTTGACACTCAGAATTGCAAACAGCCTGCCAAGCTCCTTCAATTGTAGGCACAGCACCTCGATTTATAGCATCCACATAAGATTGTGCTAATCCTGCAAGCAGTTCCCCAGTCAAGTCTTTATTATTAAAGCTTTTTACTTTGACTCGCCTATAAATCAATTTTTTCAAATTTTGTTTTTCCCTTACAAATTCAGGTCTCAGTGCCGAATCTGGAATTTTGTCAAGTTCTTGAAGCACTCTTTCGTCTTCTGAAGGCCTTACTAGCGTAAAACAATCTCGATCCCTAAAAAAGTGCTTTAATAGCCTTCTTACTCTATTTTTCGCCTCAATAGCATCACTAACCCCTTTTTGCAACTCTAAAGAATTTTCTAAATACTCTTTGCTTGTTATAGGATTTCCTGCAGGATCAATCAACTGCAATGCAAAATCCCTTAAAACCCACAAAAATGAAGGAAAATATGCAGAGACTTCATCAACGTCAAGTCCTGAATCGCTTGCTCTGATTTGTAAAGATTTTGTTAAGTTTACTATCAAACTGAGATTTGTCAATGCGTTTTCATCAATGCTTCCAACAGAATTGTAAATAAAATAAGAACTAAGCAAAACTGATAACATAAAAATTCTTGTATCATGATTTGCATCTTCTTCAAAAGCTCCCAACCCTTCGCTGTCTATAACTAATAGATTAACGTCTTGGCCATCTACTGTTTTTATAGGAATTGGCTCACTTCATATCCATAACCCTTTTGTACAAGGGTTAATAGTTGGCCCAACCCCAAATCCAGGCCCTTCTACATCTAGAATAATTTTATTCAGCATATAACTTTTCCCAGTTCTGTATTTTCCTGCAACAGCTACAACAGAGACTTTTGTTTTTATTGAGTTCAAAAAATTAAGACCTTCTGCAGTTAATCTGAACCCTTCTCTTTCTTGAAATAAAATAAGAGGAATTGCTTGCCCATGATTTCTTTCCATAATATATCGATACAAATTATTGAATTTTTATGTATTTTGTGTGAATTTTTATGAAAAATCTCTAACTTAATAATTATTTTGCCAAGCAAATGGTAAACTTTATATAGGGAAAAGCAAGGAAAACCAGAAAATTTGCCCAAGTAAAAAGGATTATTTCGATGAATGACCAAAGAAAACAAGCGAAAAAAGACAAAGATGAGGAAGAGAAGCCAAAAGAAGAGCAGGAAAAGACTCATGTGAACAGAGAGCCATCCCATCTTTTCTTTTTAGCAAATACAGCTTTGGGACCACCAT
>CATKHM010000946.1:0-12457 GCA_949751825.1 Blepharisma undulans | reverse complement strand
CAAAGAAAATTTATCGCTGAAAGAGATAATATACTTCCATGGATCCTTGGCAGTTATTTTAAAGACAACTGCAAAGTTGCTATGATTTCAAATATTTCCCTGTCAGAAACTGAATATTCTGAAGCAAAAAAATGCCTTGATATCGCAAAGAGTGCTATGATAATCAATAGTCTAACCTAAGATTTTCTAATATCAATAAATTGACTTATAAAAATTTAAAATCAAAAGCTCCAGGCACCACATGTGCTGGTAAAAAATTTTAAACACTATTTGATAATAATTAGAATTTTTATGTGTCCTGTTTCTTTCATTTGTTTTAAAGGAATCTAGAGCTTTTTTTTAACTTGATATACAGATTCTGTTGAATAGAATTTTAAATCGAATTTTTCAAGTTTGAGATCATATCTTTCACCCAGTTTTGAGTTTTCTCAAATAAGAATTCGTCTTTAAATTATAATTCATAATTAATCATGCTGCTGAGTTTTCTAGTATGATTTTGTCCTTTAATTTTATACTAGATCATGAAAAATGCCATGGCATCTTTTTATTAAAGGAGAATCTTGTATTTATATCTGCTTGATTATAAATGCTACATCAAGTAAGTTTTTGCCTGAATTTCTACTCGTGTGTTCTGCCTTAGGATCCTTCATAATTTGTGATAAGCTTTCAAGATAGATATCTTATATGATTTCAAGGGAAATACATTAGCCTATGTCATATAGGTGATTTAAGGTGATGAAAAATTCGAACCCAGTAATAATTAGAAGTTTCGGATAGATATTGAGACCAAAACATGGATTCTGGGCTTATATATTATTGTCTTTATACTTCTGGGAACAAATTTTTTCGCAAACTATTCTGAAAGTGGCTATTTCCCAAAATAATTGAAGAAACTTTTAATTTGAGAATTCGTATAGAATATTTTTAAGTTTTTATTTTAAAAATTAAATTTTGAATATGAAAGCTTTCTGACCCATACGCAAGAAACTTCAGAAAATGAAAAAGAAGCGATTTCATTATAAATTAAAAGAGCAATTTTTAGAATACAAATTTAGGAAATTGAATCGTTTGCTTTCATTCTTAATATCATAAGAATTCTGATTTTTCTTTTTCTATTTTTGTATAAAACTTGTATTGGATTATTAAACTTTGATTTTGTGACTGCATCGTATATAATAACCAATTTTTATTTTTAAATTATAAAGCCAATCAGCTACGAATATTTAATATTAAGAAAATTCAAGGGGGTTATATCATCATAAATTGCTCAAAAAAATATTTATTTTTTCTCCATGCATATCAGTCGATAATTTAGATACCAAAAGTTTCAGGAAGGATAAAAAACAACCAATATTTAAAAATAATAAAAAATTGTAGTTTCAGTAACCATTTTATTATGAATATTCTTCATAAATTGACTTGAACAATATTTTATCGCTTTCCAATTCTAATCCTTTCAGTATGAGTGTTTTGAGCCATTTTAAGTCAGTCTCATCGCATGGGAACTGTGCAAACAAAAACATGATATAAAAAACACCAGGATTAAATCATTTGTTTCTTCAGGTGGAAATGAGCTGTATAGTTCATATGCCTCTTCAGGACCTGTCCAATAAGGTTCAGTAGATTTTTCTGGCCTTTGAAACAATTGACAGCTTTTTTGATTTATGTTTTCTGCCTCATTTGGATGGGAAAGTTTTCATTTCTTTATTATATCAAAGGCTCTTTTGTGGCATTCTCTAGTTTTTGCCCATTCTACATTTCTACCAAATCATTGTTCATTTTCGCTAATCAAAATGCATTTAATGCCTGAATTTTCTTCTGAATTTATTTCGCATGCATAAATTTATTTATTTTTTATGAGGTATTTTAATAATTATTATTACAGCAGTTGACTAGCATATTGATGCAATAAAGTTATATATGAAAATGCAAATTTATTTTTGATGCAAACAATATGCTCTATCATTCTATAATATATTTAAATTTAGGGTTTTCACAATAAAATTTAAGAAAAACAATTTCTACTATTTCAAGCAATTATTATTTACTTTATAGAATCTCTATAATCTATTAAAATCTTTCACAAATATCTTTTTCTGCCATATCCTGATCCTTGTTTTGAAATTTTCAGATACCTTGAGAATTATCAAGATCCCTCAGAATTTCTTTGATTCTTCAAACCTCTTATAAATGGCTATAAAGGTTGTTTTTCATGAGATACTTTAATTGATTGTTTTCTCAATTAATTTTAACTAAAGTCTCTTATGAGCATAAACAACTCAAATAGCGACTTTGGGCCACAAAAAAAAGGCAGCAATGGAAATTGCGAAAAAATTGCCTTATTTGGCAATTGATGCTTTAGAAAAAAATCTGAATAAAAAATCTCATATCTCTGCCAATTCAGACTATTTTAAGAAATTATTTATATTGAATTGGCTAAATCTTATAATGGGAATGTCTCTGAATGAGAAATATTAAAATTTGAAGTAATGCATATTCACCTTCATTCAAGTTGGCTGTCTCACCCTTATTTTACTTCACTGCCTACAAAATTTTTAAAGTCACCATTGGCAAGGATAGCATAAGTGTGATGATCACAAATAGTTTCTTACCTGCATCTAGTTTATAATATTCAACATATCATTAATTATGCAGATAGTTCCAATAGCATCAATTAAGCAATGCGATCAGCCAATATCTTCATATAAATCATTTAAAATATTGAAGAACTTTGCAGTATAAATTTGCAATGAATTCATAAAAAACGGCCTATTTGCTGGATTGGCTTTGATTGAGAAAATAAATTAATTTGTAGCTGAAAATAATAAATTATTTTAAATTATAATTCAATTGACTATAAATATTTAAAAGTTCAAGGGGGTTTATCAAAAATTAATTAAAATCTATTTGTTTTCTAAAGCATTCCAGCAAAAATATAGAGCAAAATAATCCATAAGAATAAAGGAATAGGATTTCAAAAATAATATTTCCATCAAATTTCATAATTAAATATAGATATTTTTCATAAATGAGCAGTAATATATCGCTCTGGTCCTTTGAGAAGCATCGGTTAAGTCTTTTATGCCAGCCTCATCGCAGGCATGCTCCATACTGAGCAAATAAAACAAGATATAAAAATGGAAGATTGTAATAATTTCACTCTTCAAGAGGAAATAAGCTGTACGGTTCATGTGCTTCTTCAAGACCTCTATATTAAGTTCCATCCGGCATTTTTAACAGCTCATGTAATTGACGAGACTTTTCTTCTGAATTTTCTAGTGACATTGATGAGAACGTTTTCAAATTAATTGCTCCTCTATGGCATTCTCTGGCTTTAGTCGCTCTGCGTTTCTGTATTGTCAAGGCGAAATCCCTTCCTAACCTTTCTTCAGAATTTCTGATTTCATCCGCTTTAGTTTTAATCATCATTCAGTCTGAGTTTGAGCCTATCAATTTTCTTTCTTTTTTATTTCTGAGGTCTGTAGTCAGCATTTGTTTGTTGTTTATATTAATTAAATCATTGATCACTGTTGCTTACTATACCTTCATTTAAAAATCTATAAATTCAGAGTGAGTATAGCATTGAAGTAAGATAATTTATTATAATAAAAGATAAAAGAGAAGCATTATCTATGTTCAACTAGACATCCTCTTTATTGTTTAAGACGACATCTACAGCTTAGCTCTCTCTAATGATAAGAAAATGTCTAATTCTTCAAGATTTCTCTTGATATTTACTTGCTTGTCAAAATCTTGATTTTTTATAAAACTTGTGGATAAAGCAAATTTTAAAGCTTTATTAAATATTTATTGAAATTCTAATTAAGCATAGAAAGAGTCAAAAATCAATCAAATAAAAATCAATTTATTAAACTTATTTTATATGCCTATATAAATTTTGAAATCAAAGTTATGATGCTCTCTAAATGAATCAATTTTAATTCATCATATACTTTAAAAAACTTTTATCCTTGAAAAATCTAATGTGCATTTCGTATAAGCAATTCTTCTATAAATTTTAATGGAATACGACCTATTGATTAAAACAAGGGATGGAAGACTTGTGAAATTTTCATCACCAAATAATGCCCAGATATTTGGAGCCTTTGGTGAGATCATTTGCAGTAAAGCAGATGTAATTTATTCAGGAATTGACTATTTGAAGGGGTCAAGCATGCTGAAAAAAGATAAAAGATTTTTAATTGGCTTGGAAGCCAATCCTAAAGGAAAGATTTTTGTCGTTGTCGGCCCTTATGGGCTCAAAGGAGGAGGCTGTGGCACTTCAAAAAGAAAAAAATCTAATAGGCATGTAAATGAATGCAGTGTTTTAGAGCAGAAGGCTGAAAATTACTTTACTAATAAAGCAAATAGCTCTAGTGCAAAAGAACAAGGCTTGCAACATGAAAATGCACAGACTTTTACTAACAAATTAAATCCCTTTATTGAATCAACATCTGATCAGTCTATTAAGCTGCCTACTGAGGATCCTTTTGATCGTTATAAGAATCAGCATACCTATACTTATGAATATCTTTATAAGGATAATTATGAGCAATCTATTGAGCAACTTTCGGAGCATCCCATTGAGCAAACTTGCAAAGGAGTTTATAAAGAACAAAACCAAACTATCAAATCCACTCTTCTTCTAATCAACGAGCAAATAATTGCAATAGACAATTTAAAAAATAGTTTTCCAAAGGATAATCCAAAATCAAAATATTTTTCAAACTTACTTAAAAATAAGTTAGAATCAATTGAACAATATAATGAAATCCTTGGTGGAATTAAACTTTTCATCAAATCTTCTGATTCTATTGACGATTTTCCTTTATCATTAATGGAAATAATGAACATCATAGATGTAATTAAAGTCCAAATAGAGTTTTTTGAAAAAATAAAGGAAGTTTTGGTTTTGGAAACTCAAGTTAAGACATATTTACTTGCAAAAATTTTGAAGGATACAGATACGATTACTCGCTCAAAATCTGAGCTCATTGGAAAATTAGAGGAAACAGTAAATTGGTGTTATAAGCATAAAAATGATAAAAACTCACAGAAATCGATAGATGATGCAAAAATTGATAGCCTCTCTAATGGGCTTAAATTAATTTTTGAATTAATTAACGGCAAATTCGAGTCAAATTATATTTTTCAATTTAAAAATCAGAAGCTTTTAACATATGGTTCAGATAGTTGAAGAAGGATATATGTTGCTTTACATTTTGATCATTGTAAATTTGTCTGTTATGATGTACAAGCAGTTCAAGTCTCTAATTGTGAAATTTTTTGTTTAGGAAATAGAAATTATGCATTTACGATTGACCTAAATTCTTTTTGCATTAATAAAATATTTCCAATATCACATATAGGCAATGGCTATATCTATGATCCTCCAGTACTTATATATTATGAAAAATGTGTTTACGTGTTCAGTGTTTCTAATACAGTATATTTGGATAAATTTAATCTAATTACAGGAAAGAAAAACAACATACCAAGTCCTTTTAGATTCATATCTGCTCTCTCATGCTGTATTTATAGAAATTCAATACTGTTTTGCTCTGAGCAAAGTTGAAAATTATGTCAATTTGATCTCTGAATAGAAAGCTACACTGAACTTCCATTTGATGGATTTCATTCGATATCAGCAAAAATGTTGTTTACAGGAAATATGAGAGCTTATATATCAGATAGCAAAAATGGACTATTTGAAAGTAACGTTGACAATGAGTATACCTGGAATAAAATTGGGGAGTTTGAAATTTCTATTGAAAAAAGCATGAACTGCAATCATGCAAGCTTGATTTATTTTTCTGTTTATAAGAATCACTCATTGGAAATATATCAATTTGATTTGTGCAGCAAGAAAATCTACAATATAAGCGAATCTTTTGACCATTTGAAGAGTGAGATTTTAACTCAATAATAAATAACTATTTAATTGATTTGTTAAAATTCCATAAAATTTTCAGGAAGTTTCTTTAATATTCTTGCATAAGCAGGATATCGACATGGATTTCCTATCAATCAAAATGATTTTAATATTTTTAGCTGTTGGATAGCAGAATTCTGGTGTATTGATGATTCCTTAAACTTATTGTCGTGACTTTCATTTTAACGAGCCAATCTTATAAAAAAATTCTCGAAAGACATTGAGCTTATAGTTATGATCTATTTGATTTATTCAATTTATTATATTTGCATAAGTGATCTAATCTTTCTGAAGAATAAAAATAAAAGCATCAAAATTTTATTAAAATCAATATTATTGTTCTTCTTTTTTTAAAAATTGCTATTATGTCAATTGACGCTATTACAGTATGCTCCAAAAAAAGAAGCCACTGAGGACCTAAAGTCACTGGAAACAATTCCCAGAGGGGCAAGCAGATAAAGGCTAGCCAGAACACTTCTCGACTCACGGACAAGAGATCGACGGCAAATGCTAATCAAACACTTCTGAAGGAGCATTATGCTCTGAAATTGGCAAAGTAGAAATTTGTGGCAAGGATTCCCTTAACCCTGAGGTATAATTGAATTGTTCAATGGTTTCCTTTGGAAGTACTCTCTGTGAAAGATAACAGCGTTGCCATTTTGAATAAGATCAAGTTAAAAAGGCATTGCTTGCTTTACGCTCAGTACTGCAAAAGTGGTGCGAAGCTTGATTTTGAAAGAAGAACCGGAATAATTTCGTTTAACTCATCTGACAAATATTTCTCTTTTTATATGTTTATATGTAAAATTAAACATATTCATACTCTATTTATAATTTTTTTAATAATTAGATACTTTCAAGGCTTTTTAGTTAAGAAAATTCTAACGTTAATTTTGAATAAACAAACCTTCTATAATTTTTCATGGATAGCAACCTTTTGGCTAAAACAAGAGATAGAAAAATCGTGAAATTTTTATCATCAAACAGTGCCCAGATCTTTGGAGCTTTTGGGGAACTTATCTGCAAGAGTGCAAATGTAATTTATTCAGGAATTGACTACTCAAAGGCATGAGCAATGCTGGAAAAGAATAGACTGTTTTTAACTAGCTTAGAAATCAATCGACAAGGCAAGCTTTTTGTCGTTGTAGGGCCTTACGGACTCAAAGGAGGAGGCTGCGGCTCTTCCTCAAGAAAACACTCTAAAATGAAAGTAATAGAACGTGACATTTTAGAGCAGAAGGCCGAAAATCACTTAAATAATAAAACAAACAGCTCTATTGCACAAGGGCAAGATTTGCAACCTGAAATTGCTGAAAATTTAAGGATTTTGAAATCTGGAGCAAAATTCGGGATTATCGAAAACATTTGTTTTCCTCTTCAGTCATTAAGAAAAATTCCCTTAACGGATTACAAAACTCCACTTGACTCATCAGTAGTTCTTTTAACATGCCTTAAAAATGAAGGTATTTGAGAATCAAGAGCTTGAAGAGATATTAGAAGGGAAATTGTGAAAATGGCCAGAAGGCTCTTGTTTTTTGCTTATCACAAATCTGATAATAAAGTGCATTTCTTCCAAACTAAAAAAGATGAATTTTCTAAGCTTTCTGAATCAATAGAAAATAGAATCAAAAACAACGAAAGCTATTATCCTGAGAATGGTGCTCTTTGCGATATAAAAGCTATAAGATCTGCTATAAAACTTATGAAAACTGATCAAAGATGATATGAAAATTTAGTAAGTGGTGGAAAAAACCTAATAAATTGCTTAGCCAAAAAAGATCTGGAGAGCGGCTTAGCGCTGATTAGGGACATTATTAATATTGTAAGGGATGCTACTCTTAGCTCTAAGCTCTCCATAAACCCTTTAATTTTAGAATATTTAAGAGATCTTGTAAAAAGCAACGCAGATGCTCATGATGAAATTTTAAATTTTTTAAATACTCATAAAGGCAAAGATAGCGATTGAAAACTGCTTTACACTATTTTGGATGAAATCGAGGCATTCATTTTAGATAAAGAGATAGGCTTTGAGATAAGAGAAAAATTTTTAGATCAATTTATGGCTTTTGCTGAATTCGAAAAATATCGATTTAAGAACAATTGGAGAATACGAGAAAAAATAGCCTCTGGGCTTGCAAAAATTTTAAAATGTGATAATGTAGCTTTTCAAAAGAAAGCAAGGCAAAAAATTGATGAAAGAAGAATATCAGAACAGAATGAAAGAGTTCGAGAAATCCTTACAAATCCTGAAAGTGTCCAAGAAGCTCAAAAGCTCCTCGACAATGTTTGAAACAAAATAAAAGATCCTATTGAAGAATTAAAAGAAATGATTCAAAACTATGCAATGCAGCTGGCCAAAACCAATCCTGAAGAGCAAAAAAAAATTGATGGAATAATCGTTGAAATTTCAAAACTTTCCCAAAAAATAGAGAACACAACATCTGCTGAAAATAGCCAAGGAGTGTCTATTACAGAAATGAATGAACAACTTGAAAAAATGAGTTCTGAAAATAATAAGAAATTTTGTATTGTTATGCTGCAAAATCAAAACATTGGAGCCCTTAGCAATATATCTAATCTTCAGCAAAGTCAATATTATCAAAGCCGGCACATGGACGTCGAAAATATATGGAATATGATTTCTCAAAACAGTACTCGAGATGCCATACGAATAGCGATTACTGGGAAAGAAGGTGTAGGAAAAACGCAGATGCTTATTGAATTTGTGAAAACTCATCAAAAAGCATTTGGGCTGATTTGATGGATTGATGCGACAGGAAAGTGGCATATAGAAGAGTCATACATGAAAATGGTAAAAGCTATGGGAATTTTCAGTTCAAGCCTATATCAAGACGAAATCATCCAGCAAATAATTTTGCTACTAGAAAGGCAAAAAAAAAGATGGCTGTTGATTTTTGATAACGCAGCAAATTATGAACTTATCTCAGAGTTTATTCCAAGAGCCAATGGAGTTGCATTAATTACAACAAGAAACCAAAGATGGGAGGGCACTGTCTATCAGCTCTCGCCATATGATGAAGAAAGTTCACATGAAAATAGCAGGATCCTTCAAGATGTTCAGCCAACTGATGTTCCAAGCAGTCCTGGAAGAGTTCCAGTCAGACCAATTTCTGAGAACATGCAAGTTGCAATACGCGTCAGACCTCTGATCGAGAATGAGCAGGAAAATATAGTTACTGTCAGCGAAAACTCAATAAGAATAAAAGATTGAACAAACAATGAGGCTAAAGAGTATACTTTTGATAGGATCTTTCAAAATGAAGATAATAAAGCAGTTTTTACTCATACTGCGTTAAGTCTTATTCAGCCTTCTTTATCAGGTATAAATACATGCATTTTTGCATATGGCAGAACTGGCTCAGGTAAAACCTATACAATGACTGGGACAACCGAAGAGCCAGGGATCATACCGCTATCAATTCTTGAAATTTTTCAAAATGTCCAATCAGATACAGATAAAATCTATGAAATCAAAATTTCATATGTCGAGATTTATAATGAAAATATATTAGATTTACTATCAGAAAATTCTGCAAAATTAAAAGTTATAGGCACCACTAAAGAAGGCACCAAAATCGACGGGGCAGCTGAAATTCTGGTAAAAAAATCTGATGAAGCAATGAAGTGAATTTTAGCAGGGAACGAGAGAAGGGCAACTCAAGCGACTGCTGCAAACCGCAATTCTTCGAGATCGCATGCGGTATTGCTCATTAAAATTTCTCAAAGAGAAGAAAATTCTGATACAGTTTTCCAAGGAAAATTTCTATTAATTGATTTGGCAGGATCTGAAAGTGGAAACGTGTGGAGCGATAAAAATAAAAGACAAGAAGGGTCAAACATTAATAAATCTCTATTTGCGTTAGGCAATTGCATTGAGGCGCTCTCACTGAAGAAGAATTTTGTGCCGTATGCTGACTCAAAGCTCACTCGTATCCTGAAAGGATCGTTAGGTGGAAATAGTAAAAATATCATGATTTCAAACATTTCGCCAGCATCATCTCAATATCAAGAAAGCGCTAACACCCTCTATTATGCAAATCGCGCACAAGCAATTAAAGGTGAAGTCCATGCAAATAAAAATTTTTACACAAAGAGTTATGAGGAATATGAACAAATTATCTCAGGCCTAAAAAACGAAATTGAGTCATTAAAAATTCAATGTAATAATAATTTAGTATCCAATCAGCTTACTATATCAGACAAAGAGCGCTTATATAGAGATGAAGCAGAAATGAAAAAATTAAAAGATGAAATTTCTGAAAATTTCCAAAAGCGATTTTGGCTGAGTAATGAAATAGCTAAAATTGAAGAAGAAAACTACAAAATTAAGATAAAGGAATCAAAATTACTTAAATGAACTAAAAAGGAATTGAAAGGCCAATCTAAAGAAAATCTATCTGTTCCTTCTGATATAAAGGAGATTTATAAAGATATACAGCTATTTAAAATCAATACAGTAATAAAGAATCAGGAAAAAAATTTATTCAGCAACTCAAAAATTATACAAATCAAGAAAATCAAATAAAAGAATCCATCAAGAGGCGAATAAAACTGCAAGATAAACAAGAAATTTTATATCAGCTAATCAAAACTTATACTTCAGAGCAGGAAATTACAGATTTAAAGATAAAGGAAAAAAATATGCAAATCTTTGCACAAGAACATGACATTTTTGAAGAATATCAAGGTATTTTTTATGTAGAATGCTCGTCACCATGTGTAGCTGATAAAAATATAGATAGTTTTAAAGAATGCATAGAAGAACTTAAACAAAAAGGCTATGATTTTAGTGGTTAATAGAACTCACCTATAATAACGTTTTAACAAATAGAAATTATCAAATACATTAATTCCTAAAATATTTCAATGACTGGTATTGGAAAATGTATGCAAGTAAGTATTTGTATCAGAAAGAATAGTAAGATATATTGAAAATTTTTATTGGGATGTGGATTTTGAACTTTATTATATTAATATAGTAATTGATGCATTACCCCAATTATTATTTTTGCTATATATTAATTTATCAGTTTTCTGCTTATACAATTAAATAAATATAGAATCTCAAGAAAATATGAAAAACCAAAAGAACAGAGAGCAGAGCAATCATCAATATGATCCCAGAGAAACCAATGAAAACAATAAAAATGAGTTTCGAAGAGAACCATTGCCTCAAACTCTCAACGAAATTTCACAAGCTAAACATATATCTCAAGATCTCAGCATCAAAAATGCCTCAAAAAGCCCATGCACTTGGCAAAGTTTCAAAGTTTTCGACGAAGACGTAAAGGATGATCACGATAAATATCCAGAAACAGTCAGCAAATTTTGGATTCCCATGAATAAGATGAAAGAAATAGCTCCATATAGCCAAAGCTTCAAAAGATGTGTGGAAATGATTAAAGTGAAATTTTCTGCTTGGAAAAAAAGCAGAGGCGATGGGAATTGCTACTATAGAGCTGTAATGTACAGTTTTCTTGAAAAACTGCTTAAGCCACATTCAGATGCAACTGAATTAGAAAAATTTTTACAAAAATTGAGGTCGAGTCAAGAAGTCGAAAGTCTTCGGAATTGCTCCCAGTTCCAGGTCTTCCTGCAATGCAAGAGCATATTGATACAATACTTAGAGTATTTTTTTGAAATAAAAAATAAAGCTCCTGTTCAAGCATTCCTTGAATTTTTAAAGTATTCTCAGGACGAAAACTTTGACAAAAGCATGATAATGACTGGAAGATTATTATCTGCAGGAGTTATTGCAAGCTATGATGAAAGGATCCGTGATTTTATTTATGAGGATGTTGAAGTGACAGTTGAAAATATCCTGAGGGCTGGAGAAGAGGCTGCTGACTTGGAATTATTTGCGTTACCAATTGGATTGGGGATTCAAGTTATTCAATATAGCATTTTCGAATCAGTTGTGGAGAATCGCTATCCGGAAGAAAATAATTCCTCATTGGATCCAATTTCGATTATAAGGAGAAGTGGACATTATGATATATTATATACAAAGCAAGAACTTGAAACCGAACAATATAGCCTTGAGGAGGGAAAATATCACTTTTTGCTAAGCAAATAAAAAATGATTAATAATAAAAAAAGGTTTTGTACACTAAGATTATTTTGAAAGAATATTTTGATTTTTCATATCAGTACACTTTTATTTTAAATTAATAGATAATTTAACCTCTCTGGATTTGCTCTGATCCTTGTACTTTAATTATCAATATGATTGATGCTTTTTATACATTCTATTGATTGAGAACCTTAGAAAATAGCTTCATTGATGCCTCTGATAGGCAAAGTCCAGAATTAATCCAAAACTTTGATTAATTCAATGAAATAAATTATAAAATTCAAAATTTTAGCTTCATATTTGTTTTTTTTTTAACTATTGGCCAGAATTTAAATAATTTATCCTTATCAATATAACAGAAATATATGTCAGTTTTGCTATTTAAATGGAATATGCACATACCTATTTAAATAAGAAAAATGAAAATTGAT
>CATKHM010000945.1:0-12461 GCA_949751825.1 Blepharisma undulans | reverse complement strand
GCGCAGAAGGCTATAAAGGAACTCTATGTGCAATATGTGACAAACAGTATTTCAGATCAAATAGTTATGTCTGCTCGAAGTGTCCATCTAAGTTTGTCAGCTATTTTCTATTTGCTTTGGCTCTCCTAGTAGTGCTTGGAATTATTGTTGGACTGGTGGCTTCTAATATAAAAAGCTCTCTAAAAGACAAGTCTGATTTTGGGCTTTTGCTGAAAATGATGATGAGTTATATACAAACTATCATGCTCTTTTCTTCTTACTATATGAAATGGCCCAACATTCTCAGATACTTTTTTGCCTTTACCAATATGGCAGGTAACGCTCCTGCTCAAATGTCATCTTTGGAGTGCTCGGACTCCTCAATAATCCCATCAATCCCTACGACTCTTCAAGAGGTGATTCAAATCAATTCGCTTCCTTTGATATTTTTGCTGCTCTGTGCAGTATTCTGGGCAATCTTTTCATGGGTCAAAAAGGAATACTCATATATGAAGGCTCATCTAATTTGTACAATCATGGTCGTGTTATTTGTATTCAATTCTTCTCTGACCAATTCTTTATTTTCCCTATTTGGATGTAGGAATATAGATGGTGAATTTTTAATGGCTGATGACTATTCAGTTCAATGCTGGGTTGGCAACCATTGGCTCATAATAGCCATTGTAGGCTTGCCAGGCATAGGTATATGGTGTTTGGGCTTTCCTTTAATCATGTTTTATATTTTGTATAAAAACAGAAACTCTCTGGATTCACCTGATATTCAGCTGAAATATAGATCATTTTATGGAGGCTACAAGAGCAAGTTTTATTATTGGGAACTTTTGATTATATGTAGAAGGATGCTTATTAGAGGAATTGCTGTTATTTTGATAAACTACCCATTGACTGTTCAGGGACTTGCAGTCATTTTGGTACTAGGAAGTATAGCTTTTCTGCAATTAGGCTTCAAACCTTATGAAAAGCCTTTAATGAACAGTATGGAATTTGCATCAATTATACTAGCACTTCTTTATATGATTGCTGGTCTCCTCATTTCTGCTGGAATTGGAGAAATTGCTGGCGAAATTATTGCATGGCTTGTATTTCTAGGAAACTGTGTGTTTTTTATTTATTGGAGTGTTCTTACTTATAGAGCGCTTGCCCATGCATCAAAGAATATTTCCATTTTGAAGTATCTTACAAGTAAAATGTCCTCTTTTAAAAATAAAGTGAGCAATAAGGTGTCTCATTATCAAAACGAGAGCAATGTTTCTGTGTCAAATTTTACAATGCCGAGTGATTTTCAATCTTCAATGAGAAATAATAATATAGAGTTTCCAAAAGATGCTGTTAAAGAGCCTATGGTTTCTTTTGAGAATGAAGAAGACTTTGCTGAGGAACCATCTGTGAATCCTTGGATAAATGATAACAATGAATAATTAATTTATAAATTGAATAATTACCTTATGTTTCTTACTCTCTTGAATAAATAATTTTAAATAAAAAAAATCACTCAAAACAATGGAAAGAACACAAGATGAGCAGCTTATCGACTTTTTAACTAGAACTCGAAATAAAAGAAAACGACTTATAAAAATTGCAAATAAGTATATAAAGAAAAACCAGCTTAATCCTGAAGATTTGAGCGAATCCAGATCTTCATCTCAGCCTCCAAAAGTAAATGAATTTCCAGGGCCGTCTCCTAGAGGTTTCAAGAACTACAAAAATCTGATCCAAGAGCAATTAACTAAAATTTCCACCCCAAACACGAAAGAAAACAAAAATAAAACGATTTCAGTCGATGAACTATTTTTGACTAAGCCATCGAATGCATCATGAAACCCAGTAATGCAGAAGATTCTGGCAGATACGTATTTAAATGCTCTCCCAAAGGTCAAACGTAAAATGTTTGAGTTGAGGCCGTACGAAAGGAATGATAAAATTAAAGTCATCAAGCCTATTCTTAGCACCAAGCTGACTCCGACAATTGAGGCTGAAATGAGGTCATGCAGTGCTCAAAGAGAATTAAGGGAAGGCGATCCACCATTGTCAACTCGATTTACAATAAAAAAACAATTACTTTTACCTGTCTTAGCGACAGCAAAAACTGAACGACTTAATAAATTTTCGTTTTAACTATTGTAATAAGTAAACACAATTATGCCCGATAAAGGGTTTATAAAGAGTGTCTTATTATTTAAAAAATTCATTTTTGATTATAATTTGTTTGAATTTATTGCAAATGATTATTTCTAATTCTTTTTTCTTAATAATTAATTTAAATACTCCTAAACAATCAGAACATATTAATTACTATTAAAGATGACTAGTTACTTACAAGCCTTCAAGCGCTTGTGCAATATCTCCTCTTAGTTTTTTGCATTCTAGTGCTACTCTTTCTTTATTTCTTTTTATTTGCTCCAAAAGCTTGTCAACCAGAATTTCACTACGAGAAAGTTCTTGATTATCCGATTTTTGGAAAGGGCTCTGTGATCTGCTAGATCTATAAAGACTCTGGGTCAAACTTTGATTGCTTTCTTGTTTTCCTCGTCCTTCTCTTTCCTTTGAAGGTGGAGACGGTTTTCTTGATATTTCTAAATCAATTTCATTGAGTAAACGACTTGAGGCTCTCATTTTGGATTTAAATAATTAATTATATATTCAGAGATGTATGAATTTGAAAATATAAACATATTTTCTATTGAAAGGTAAAAAGCTGAATTCCATGATATTGGCTGATCTACAAAACCATCAATTCGTTTGGTGAGATAAGTATTAAAATCAGTTTAAAAGTAATCAGTTAATAAGTATCAGAGAAGAGTTAAATATATATATATATCTTTTTGCTCAATTTTAATTTAAAATGATTAGAATCTTTTAGTGCCAGAATTGCTCTTGTTGATTCATACATCATAGTTAATTAAAATCAAGTTTTACTTGTCAAAAGATAAACATTCAATACCCGCATAAAGAGTGAAAAGTGTTTATCTAGCCAAAATACAATAGCCTAAATCTGATATCTTATATCTTATTTTTCATTATTGCATATTATATAGCAACGATCTTTTCTTATATATACATACTTTCACCAAATATGAAATAAAATTTTGAGCATACCCGCCATGAGATCTGATGTTTTCTACAATAAAAAACTTCGTTACTTGCATTTTAACGTTAACTATTATTTTAAAAATGGCTCGACCTCTTGAAGTAGTCCCAGAAATGCCAGACAGCAAATCTTCAGTTGACTCTCCTATTCAAACTCACAGACGAATCTCAAGCACTTCTATGGCAAAACATAAGCCAATTAAAAAAGCTGACCCAGTAGGAAAACAAATATGATTTATGGCCCAAGCGCACAGAGATTTAGAAAGAAAATCGCTCATGTTGCAAAGCAGAATAAAAGAGCTGCATATTGGAAATTATATTGATAAGAGATGAAAAGAAATGAATATAGATATCCCTGAAGAACCCAAGCCAAAGCATAAAGCCAATAAATCTCAAGGAGATCCGAAGACTAGCTACGCAAAAGCAGTATCTAGTTATACGGTGAATAAAAATAACAGTAAAAAACTCAATAAAAGCGAGAGTAAAAAGGGCAAGGAAAATGATATAAAAATCATGCAAGATAAAGCCTTGAAAAATGCAGCAAATAATGTTTTTAAAGAAAAAAACTCGAATTTAATTGAATGTACAAAAGAAAGAAGCGATTTTTGTAAGGAAAATTGTGAAAATTTTAAAAGTAAGAAAGAAATGCTGCTTGAAAAATATGAAGGGTTAATCTATAAAACTGGCGAGAAACCAGGCAAAAAGAGAAGCAAATCAGTCTCTGCAATGCCTTTTTAATATGATCACATATTCAAAATATAAATAAAATTTCCATTAAATAAAAATGAATGTTAAATTTAATCGGTCATACTTATTATAATGATCTCCAACTCAATCCTATCCAAGCTAAAATCCTCCGTTTCCTCAGATAACGAGCTAGAAAGTGGCAGCTACACACCTATCCACATGACTCCCAAACAGCTTTCAAAACCTCCCTCATCTCGCAGCTCCTTTTCTTCATCAAACTCCATGGATATTACAAATTCAAACGGCAAAAAATGCTATGTCTGTGGCAAAAGCTTCACAATTCGGCGAAAACATATATGCAAATTCTGCAATAACGCTGTATGCTCAGACGATTCTCAAAAAACCAGGCCGATGGAAGGATTCGATGAGCCTCAACGAATTTGTGACTTATGTGACCAAGAAGAAACCAAAAAAGAAATCGACCAAGAAATAGAAGAAGAAATCAAGCAAATGAACGCTGCGCTAAAAGTCGAACGAGAAGCCAACGAAAGACTTAATAGGGAATATTTTGATGTGACAGCATCGGTAAATCAGCTTGAAACCGAAATTTCTGAAGCCAAAAATAAATATGAAAATAAAGTAGCTGAACTAAATAAACAAGTACAAGCTGAACAGGAGGAAAAAGCAAAAATAAAAGAAATGATTGAAAAACACAAAAAAGATATAGAAGAGTCTATAAGGGTGGAAAAAATGATGAGGGAAAAGTGCGTGGAAACACAAAAAGAGATTGAGGGGATAGATAAACATATAGAAGGGATGGAGAAAACAAAGGCAGACATGAGTGATAAAATTGAAGCTATCAATGAAAAAATCAAGTCAAGCTTGAATTTGGAGCAGCTGAAAAAACTGCTTTGTCAGAGATGTGACAAAAGGATAAGTGAAGCTTTTCATAGAAGAGTGAAATCTAATGAATATGTAGATGAGCCATACCCAGCTTTAGATGAAGACAGGCTAAGCGTTTTAGACAGCGTCAGGGAAATGAGACAATCTTTACACAGCAATAATGGAAACAAAGAATGCATAATAATGTAATCACTTTTATACAATTAACTCCTATTAAATTTAAAAATGAAAAGCAAGCTGAAAACTCTTCTTCGCAAAGGCAATATTCTGGCTCCTCCAGATGTCACAAATCTTAAGGAATTTCTCAACAAACTAAGCGAACAAGTTTCTCCTGCATCGACCTCCTATATAGAAGCTTCCCCTGACGGACCAGTGCATTCCATTATATTAATTGGATTTCATCACAAAAAAGGCAGTATCGTCGAATACAAATACCCATCAGAAAAAGAAGAAAGTGATTTACTGCCATATTTAGCTCTGCCTGACTGCATTCACAATGAAAGCGTATTTTCTAATTAGTCAGATTTTTTATACTTTTTAGTCCAAATTGGAGGGAAGCTTAAATACTGTGTAAGCTGTTTTAGACAAGTTCCTAACGAAAATATAAGCGCTGACATGTCAAGAAATTACGTGCAAAAAGCACTAGTTGCTATATCGAATTTCCCGTTTTTTGGGGTGATTTCGTCAAGAATGCAAGCGACAACCCATGCATATTTTGAACAGAAAAATTTTGAAAATACTGAAATTATTACTGATATTTATAATTCTTTGACGTCAGGACTGGAAAGCTGTGGGGTTTCTGATTTGTATGTAGGGTTTTCAGCAAGAAGACTTATTCATAATTTTAAAGAAAAAGTAATGATGCTTTGGAAGCTGGTGTTACTTGAAGGAAGAATTGTGGTTTATTCGAAAAAGCCAAGCCAGCTGTCATCAGCTGTTTTTGCGCTGCTTTCACTGTTTCCAGGGCAGTTATGTTTTGATGCAGATAGCAAAATTTTTGAAAAATATTTAAAAAGCTTGAAAATGTATGGGCTGCCTTTGAAACTTTTTAATGAAAATTTTGTGGTACATCCTTATTTTTCGATTTTTCAATTGGATGCATTGGAAAAGCCAGGATATTTGATAGGTTGCACAAATCAAATGATAGTTGAGCACCCAAAAACACAAGCACATGCAGTTCTTAATATAGAGGAAAATAAATTGGATATTTTATTACCTAAAAAGTCAGCGAAGTGTATTAAATTGAATTCTCATGATAAAGCATTTATGAAAAACATTATAAAGGTAAAATATAAGCAGAAAGTTGAGGAAACCTGAAGTGAAAACGAGGACTGATTTGGCTCTGACACTTTGGTATGAACAGGAAGCGACGATTATATTAGATCTGAATTTCATATGTATTTAAAAAATAATCTTGCAAATATAGCATTATTGAGAGAAAAACTTATAGGTGGTGGCGATCTCAAAGATATCCCAAGTCTTCCTGATTTTGATGAACCATCTGAAAATGAAGCAAATGCAAATATTCTTAAAAAACCCAAGAAAAAATCAAAATACCAAAATCTTGACCCTAGGCTTAATAAGCTATGAAAATTCAAAAAATATATGAGTGGTTTCAGAATGTCATTTCTGTATAGATGGTCAAGCACCTACAATTTTAATCAATGAATGAAAAATTATCCATCTTTTCTTGCAAGTTTGTCGTCATTTTCCAGTATTTCCTATCTAGACTATACTGCCCGTATCAAAATTTCTTATGAAAACGGCGATATTTATACTGGATCAGTGCTTTCAGGAAAAAAGCATGATCAAGGGATATTGGAAGAATCCAACGGAAACCGTTATGAAGGCCACTGGATTTCTGATCAGGTAATATTCTATTAGGAGAAGTGGAATGGGAACTTACACAACTCAAGATAACCAATATGTGTATGACGGAGAATGGCTTGACGATGAAAAATCTGGCAATGGACGAGAAATTGACCATGGGGTACAGTACTCTGGAGGGTTTTTAAAAAATTTGTATAATGGATATGGAGTATATATAGACCCAGAAGGAAACATGTATGATGGAGATTGGTCAGCAGGCAAAAAAAGCGGAGTTGGGCATTTTAAAAATTCAATAGGGGATTCTTATAGTGGAGAATTTTGTGAAGGAGAATTCCATGGCCAAGGACAAATCACATTTGCAAATGGTGACGTGTACGTTGGCATGTGAAAGTTGGGAAAACAGCATGGAATAGGAGAACTAATTACAAAAAGCCAGGAAAGCTTCAGAGGAGAGTTTTGTGAAGGAAAATTGCATGGGAGAATTTCGATTACTAAAAAGAATGGATGCAGAATTGATTGCAATTATTTTGAAGGAGAAATGAATAGAGGATCTGTTGAGATCTATTATGACGATGGAAGGGTGTATCAAGGAGCTGTAGATGAAGAAATGAAGCCACATGGAAAAGGAGTTATGCATATGCCGTCAGGAATTTTTGTGGCTGCAGATTGGGAGCATGGAGATAGGATGATGACCAATAATGAGCTATAAGTGATTTCTGCAATAAATAACTATTTGAGCGGTCTGTCTAGAATTAGCAATCAAACTATTTAAATTCATATTTGTGAAAATATTTATATATAAATTTATGAGTATATACCAAGTGCTTACAAAAAAATCATAAGCAAAAGAATCCCACAAATTGCAATTATTGCGTTGTTTGTAATATTTAGTGAAAAAGTTTCATTTTGCCTTTTTCCAGGACAAGATCCTCCTTTATTCCCATTATCACAGTTGCAAACGCCCCGAATGCATTTCCCTCTTCCACTGCAGTTATCTATGCAAGGCATTTCTCTGCACAAAATATCTGATTCTGGGCATGCCAAAAACCCATGAAAACCTGGCACTTTTACATTTCCTCCAGTAAAAGGACAAGTTACAGAAACGTTTCTGATATGGATTATGGCAGCATCAGTTGTGCAAGTGATGTTATGGCATATTGCATGATGCTCGAGACTATTCGTCAAATTTGAATAAGTTCCTTCTATGCATCTGCAGCTTTCACACATAACTTCACCATATATTTGATTAATTTCTTGCATAGCTGGGTTAGTTTCTCGGCAGTTTCCTTTATAGTAAGGCTTAACTACGGGGCAGTAGTCAATATATTCATCTTTGCCACCTATATAAGGGCTAGAAAAGTATTGATATGGCTCTGGAAGCATATCATGGAATTCGTTTATATTGCAGCTTCCTTTTCGTAAGTGCCGATAGTCACATTGTGAGTAAGTGGAATTTTGGCAAAATTCGTTAAATAAGGGTTTGCTATCAACAATACATTTTTGTTTATGGAAATCACATCCTTTATGATATCCTCATATTGGCTTACTAAGTATTCTATAATTTACTTTATATCAGCCTGAGTCTTCAAAGACTGCCAAAGATATATCTGAATATCCAATATCATGAATATCAAAATCCGGTACCATATAGTCATCATTCATAATCCTCTTTTCTCAATGAGACCCCAATGTCCCATTTGCCTTAGAAACTTCAAGCCCAACCCCTTCAAGTTCTTCGCAACCAAAATGCTCCCTAGCCTTCGCTAGCACACTTGGTGTTTTCAATTTCGCTACCGTTTTATTCCTCTCAACTCCTCACAGCAAAATTTCATCATTTGTATACTTATTCCCATCTTTCTTTACCCACAGATCCATCAGATTCGTACTAAACGCCAAAATATGTGACATTTCATGAATTACAGTAGAAAGAGCATCTTCAAAAGTTTCATTTTTAATTCCTCCAGTCTCCAAATGCAAACGTCCAGCAAGTGGATATCCTAATCCTTTCTCCACAAGGCAAGTAATTGCTCAGCCAGCAAGTCCAGCGTCATTATCGCCAGCTGTGAAATAAATTACAACATCAGCATTCACCCCAACTGTCACATGCTCTCTAGGAATTTTGAAGCCTCCACAGTCTTTACCAGAAAAGCCTGGAAACGTAAGGCGGCCAATAACTGGATTTATTAAAAGGACTTTGCGAAATCACTTGATGGCTCCGTCAACCACATATGTTTTGATGAATTTTTGGGTTCCTAGAGACACTTTTAGATCGCCATAGTGGACGTATATTCTGATAGGCTCAAAGTCTGTTTCTCTGTCAAGTAAAAGTCTATTGTTGTCATCGAATTTTCTTGAAAATGCTGGTAGGACTTTGCTGGGCTTTGCTCTGTGCTCGTCTGCGTGGCATTCTCCGCTGAAGACAAATGGAAGAGTCAGCAGGAGTGATAGTAAAATTCCAGTAAACATAAATGAAATTTTAATCAGTTGCTACTGGAATAATCTGAAAATTTTGAAGGAAATAAGATAAATTTCATGAATGAAAAAATAATTGACTATTAATACTTTTTTAGCCAAAACATTCTAAAATAAGTCAAATTGACTTTAAATTAAGGTAATGAATATTCTCTCAATCAATATGCTTTTATAAGCTTATTTATTTAAGAATAAAAAATGAAGCAATTGGATTAGATATATGTAAACTATTATTACGATGTATAGCTGGATACTTATCATAGTAAAATTAAAATTTATTTATGTTTCCTTGCATTTCTTTTATTACTTTTGTCCATTTCGGAAGATCATACACCCCAGGCACATTTTCTACAGCTTTAATATACCTTTCATAAACTTGTCCATCACTGCTTCCTAATACAGAATTCAAAATATGATCTGGCACAGCAATTGCATCAATCACTCTTACTGAATTTTCAGCTACTTCATCACACAGCTCAAGCACTGTTTCCTCGATCATCCTCATCTGTTCTTCACTAAAAATTGACAGAAACGGCCCTGTTTCTTGTTCAAATATATGATTCACATACAAGCACATTATATCTTCTACTACTCTTTCAGTTTCTCTGCATTTGGCCCCAATCTCTTTTACAAATCTATAAAATTCTTTTGCAATTAAAACTTCTCCAAATGAAACTGCCATTTTTTTGAGGTAGAACACTTGTGCATTGTTTCAAACAGCTGTAATGCTATTCATTTTTTGGCCAAGATTTTGGATTCTGAATAAAGAAGAGTTCATATGATAGTTAAATCTATATTCCAGCATCGAAAGCAAAAACTCAGGATTTCTCAATTGAGATTTGCTATGAAAATCTGGCTTTATTGGATCGATTTTAATGAAATTAAGCAGCTAAGATTTGATGGGAATTCCTTTGAAGGTGCCTTGAATAAGCTTCATCAGATATCGTGATGTTTGTTGGATAATAATATTGTTGTCACCTTCCCAAGTAAGGTGAGCATCAGCATCTGCTCTTAGTCTTGGAAGCCCAGAATATGCAGAATACCCATGACCTCCACAAGCTTCTCTACACTCTTGGATAGCATTTCTGCTGTACCATCCAGATATCGCTTTGAAAACAGAAAAAATGGCATGCAGCTCATTCATTTCAGCTGACTCATAATCCACACTAATAATCTCCAAGTTTTCTCTTCTTAACCTATATGCAAGCTTAAATGCCATGTTTACTGCAAAATTATTCGCCAGATGTGGCATAAGTCTATGTCTTTGTAGTTGATAATCTAATATAGGATTTTCGGCTTTTTCTCCAAATTGCTGTCTTACTGCTGAATATCTTATTGCAATTGTCAAAGCATTTTTCATTGACATATCGACTGCAGCTGGAAGGCCAGTTCTTCCTCCCATTAAGCCACTCAGCATAATTCCTAGCCTTTTTTCATTTTTTTTAATTAAACTTTTGAATTTTCCATCATTAGAAATTTGTGAAAATCTATCAAGCAGACAATCATATGGGACGCGGTAGTTTTTAAACAAAATAAAGCCATTATCTATCGCATCTAAGCCTGCTTTTCCACCACAGTCGCCTATTATTATCCCTTTGCATGGCCGATGAGTATTTTTATCCCTAATTTTTATAGCAAATGAATGGACACCACAATTGACTCCGTTTACAATCAACTGAGCAAATAAAACAGCTCTATTAGCTGTTTTAGCTGCAGCGCCAATTCACCACTTAGCAGAGGTAGGTGTAGGTGAATTTATTATGAATTCTCTTGTATGGTGATCATAAACAGCCTGTGTTTCAAGAGATAAAAAATTTGAGCCATGTCCGAGCTCAGTCATGGCACAGCAACCATAATCTTTTAAATCATATGCTCTCTCAACCAGCTGTTTATGCTTTTCAGTCCCAAGACTTTCGATTGAATCCATATACAAAACGAAATGGACTGCTGATTTTGTACCAAGACTCAAATCATATGCGGTAAATCCGACACCCATAGCTTTTCTTAAGTCTGGATCAGCTCTGTTAAATTCTTTATTGTGCTGAACTGCTTTGCAGAGATATGCCATCTGCTTGTGTGCTCTTTCTCTTATAGCATCTCTGTTCATTTCGAATTCTTCAAAACGATTAAACAAACCCGGTCGGTCTTTTATCGCATTTCATATTGATTTATATATGGAGAAAAAAGGACTGAATATCATTTCACGAAGTAGATCAGAATTGAAAGGTTTTCCTCTTTTTCTATATTCATCCAAGCTTGTGCTTTTAGTATTGAAATTAAAATGGTTTGACAGATGTGACTCAATTATCATCAGCCGTCTGTTTTCCGACATTTTTTATTATCAATTTTAATGACAGTAAATTTCTGGTAAGGATTAACGAAAAATAAATTTTCATTTGAATAAATTGTGAAATTTATTCTTCATTCTGTAATAAAATAATTTAGAAGAATACCTATGAAATTAATTATAAAAAGAAAATATTATATACATGAATAAGTAGGATATATAGAATGCAGAATTAGACTGAATGCTCAAGCAAGTAAGATAATTTAAATAAATATAAAATTAGATTATAAATATGATAATGAATTCAATATATTTGACGCAGATATTGCTTCTTCTCCTGGCAATTGAGAAATTCTTTCCATCGCATCCGCTAACGACCTCTTCTCATCTTCTCCAAGATTTGTTAGCATATTTTCTTTTATTGCGTCTTCCAGCCAATCCACCCCAATTCCTTCCAAAAACCCTGAGTTTAAGATCATCCCAAGCCTGCCAAGTATTTTTTTACACAAATTTAAAGACATTTTCGATAAACAAGCTCCTGTCTTATGCATAAGTCTCAGCAAATAAATATCATCTCCAGTGTTTAGAACTTTTAAATATGCCTCTTCAACCTTCCCAAGACTCAAATCATTCAGCACATCTATCCATACTTTGCTGAGAGGGTCAATATCGTTTTGTTTTTGAAGAGTGCTTGTAGATGCTTTTGGGGTATTTTTAATGCTTTCTTCTTCAGAAGGTTTTGCAGGCTTTTGAGGTATAGGATTTGTTTGGACTTGAATATGGTTAATAGATTTTTGTGGAGGCTTGCCAAATGATTCGATTTGGGATTGGTTATCTTGCTTAAGAGGTGGATGAACAAAGCTTCGTCTTATGTCTTCAGCTTGCTCTTCTTGCTCTTCTTCTTGCTTTATGTTGGAAACGTTTTCAAGTCTGTTGTAGGCTTCATCCATTCTTTGATCTAATTGGTACAGACGCTGTTCTATGGCGTTGAAGCCTTTATCCATTGATTTCTGCATTGCAAAGAAAGTGTTTTTTATGTTTTCTGTAAAAGCTGTCAAGTCAGGTTGAGGTTTTGGCCTCACAATGACATCAGATCTTTGAAAAGTTTGCTTTGCAGGAAAACTATCACTTTGATAAGGACTTTGCATGGGAGGCTCAGGCTGAGATACAGGCCGGTTTATAACTATGTCTTTAT
>CATKHM010000944.1:0-12478 GCA_949751825.1 Blepharisma undulans | reverse complement strand
GAGGAGTTTCCATAACATTCATCTGATCAATTGCATCTATATGCAAATTTGAATGAAAACTTTTATGGCCACTTTTGAGTCTTGCAGGCTTTCTGACGCGTGCTGGAGATGAGATTGATGAGAAATTAATAAATGAAAGATTTCCACTTTCTTTTGATTTCAAAGAGTAACGTCGAGATGTTGGGAATGGAGAAATTGACCCGTCTTTGATAATTCTATTCTTTTCAAATTTGGTGGATTTACTGCTTGAAGGTGCATAGGGAGAAATATTCTCTAAAGAAGGAAAAAAGGACTCAGAGTATATTGAGTGGCTTTTTTGTGATAGTTTCTAATTAAAAATTACCACTAGGCGTGAAGAATTGTGCGACTCGCTGTTTCTTTGGGGCTTAGGTTTTCGTGGAGTAATTGATTTTGTTATAGATGAATTTCGTGAAGAATTGTGTCTTTTTATTCTTGGGTAGCTCGATTGAATCATCCAAGTTTAATTTTATAATTTAAGTAGAAATTTCAACAAAAAAGTGGAAATTATAAATGAACGAAGAGAAAAGTATTGATTTATGGATTAAGGATTTAGCTGCATAATATTAATTAATATTGCTGCGCAGATTATTTTAATTATATTTAATAAAGAAACTCGTTAGATAATTTAAAAATAATGTGCAGGTGCTTAAGAATAAACAAAATTAATATCTTTCACTAATATAAATATTGCAATGTTGCAAGATCGTTAAATCAATTTTACTTTATTGAAAGAAATTAATAAATTAAAATTTAAATTGATATATTTATTTCGCCACCAAACTGATGTCACAAACAAAATAGCAAATTTTTTAATTCTTTATTATTTTCAGTAAAATTATATGCTCTTTAAATGCAATAAAAGCAATCAAGAAAGATCATATAAGGTGTATAAGTTTTAATTCTTTATACAATAAAATGCAAATCAATTTTTTTGAAGGTAATAAATAAAAAAGAGTTGATGAAGTCTGCATCTTTTGATATATTCTGAATAGCTTACTTATTTTCAGCATATAAAAGACAAGCAAAATAATTCAAAATCCTACTGATTTACAATTTAAATCTGTGTAGATTAAAATATATTCAAATAAAAGATGCAATAAGAATATGGAAATCTCGCTAATTTGAATGAGAAAGATTAAAAATATCAATAATATAATTATTAGCACTATGAAATACAAAAGAACATTTAAAATAAACAATTAAATATTCAGACAATGATAGGATTACACAATATTCACGAGTGACTTTTATTAAGAGCAGAAATAAGGTTTTATATTTTATATTAATAGTTCATTGAATAAAATAATAATCAAGAATGGCAAAACGAGTGCCTCTTGTGATCGTTTTGTTAAGAGTCCCATTCAGACTAGCTGTTGCTATCAAAGACTATATGAACAAATTCGTATCACTGATCTTTCAAGCTCTCTTTCACTTAATCATCTTTATATTAACTATTTTCAACTTCAGAACAGGCTTTATTCAGATCGCTATCAATGGTCTTTTTAAAACTTCTATTGTCACATCATCTACAGCTGCGATTGTCTATTATTATATAAAACTCTTAAGCCAATTATGGTATTATGAACACTATTTTATATCTATCCTAATTGTTGTTGCCGAAATTATTGTTACGTCATATATACTCAAAAAAGGATGGAGTTTGTCACCATGAGAGCTTAAAGATCGGTATGTAACTCTGGTCTTGGAAGGACTTTTGGATTTTGTTTCTCTTATTATGACTATTTTGACAGTTCTAACAATAGTTGGGATTGCTAACCTAAAAAACAGCCCAGAAAATCCTGACCAATATTTTCATTTTATATTGCTAGCATTTGGCGAAGGGATATCGAATATAATAGAACTCCCTTTTGTGTCACTGCTTATTATTTTCCCGTGAAGACTCTACATATATCTTAATAAAGTATCAAGCTATTATGGGGCAGGTGATAAAATAAAATGGGCTTTGCTTTGTTTTATCAATGGATTTGTTGATATTCCTTTTGTAGTCATGATGATAATTCTCATGATAACTATATTTAACCTCAAATCGGTAATCCTTCATATAAAAAATCGTGAACTTTCAAGGGGATGAATATTCAAGAAATTTATAAAATTGATTTTGACTCCAATTTTTATAGTTATAGCGATAATTATATTCTGTGGAGTAGTAAGGGCAAGAGCTTTATATAAAACATTAAAAGCGAGCATGTCGGATGCGGACCGTTCATATGAAATCATTATGCATTTGGCTGATACTTTAATGTTTATCCCTGGATTTGTTGGATTTTTGCTTGTGCTAATACCATTCTATAGGTTTAAACACTTGTATTTTGATGTTGATAAAATTATGCAAAACAGTGAAGATTATCATCTTTTCCTTGTAAGTATTGTAAATCAAATAGCAATTGAAATTACTGATTTTCTCCATATTTTACTTCTTGGACTTTGTGTTGTATTTTTTTATCGATTTATCCCATTCATTATGAAATTTAAATTCGATGATCTCTGGTATAGGGAAGTTGAAGATCTTTTTATTCGTTCTATAGCAGATATTCCTGCATTTATTTTCAGCTTATTGATTTTGGTCACTCTCTATAGAATTCCATTAACCTTTCGTAGAAAGAAATTTCATAAAGAACATTGATTATTGTTAACAACTGATATTATAAAGGAAATTTTAAAGGACTTTTTGGTGATACCTTTCTTAATAGCTAAAATTATTTGTCCATGAAGATTGATTCCTGCAATGATACTGATATGAAAAACAAGCAACCCAAAAGAGCAAAGAAAAATCATGAAACAGGGCGGATTCAGACCAATTGAAGATTATGTTACCTTTATTTTGGCGCTTATTTTATTATTATCATTTTGAAGAACTGCTGAAACTGTTTCTTTGATTGTAAATCATATTCGACAAATAATCAAGCATGAAGTAGTTACCTCATCCTTATTTAGAAAAGTGTTTAGAAAATTTTGCCAGCTATTAATTGATATTTTTATGCTATTTCTGATACTATTAATTATAGTGATGATAATAGAGGTTCCCAGTTTATTTAGGAGGATGAGATCATTCTATTTATTATGTAAAGAGCGAAGAGGATTTCGATTTTTTGCTTACTTATCATTCTTTTCTCCTAAAAAGCAAATTATAAAAGAAAAAAAAGATCTCATTAATAAACTCAGTAAAAATGTGTTTACGAATATCAGTAGTTTCTTGGACATACAAACTTTAGGAAATGTGGCGCAGGCAAATAAAAAATTTAAAGATTTAGTTTCATTTCAGCCTGTATGAAAAGAGCAATATGAAAAATATTGGAAAAATTATATACCAGCAAGTTCTGTAAGAGAAATGGCTTGGGATGATGATTATAAAAAACTTGCAATTGAAGGCTATACTAACTTTGTTCAGCAAAATAGAGATGTCATATTAGATGAAGAAGAACGAGACTGAAGAATGGGGCCAAGGGCTATTGTTCTTGAAGAGTTTATATTAAGTATATTTAGATTTCCTCATATTATTGCTTTGCCTGGAAAAGCTGCCATATATTATTTATCAAAAATTGACTATAAGAAGTATTTTCAAACTCCTCGATATCCAAATCTATTCTCTTTTACAATTTGAATTAATCCAAGTGAAAATTTCACAACTTATTATAATTTAATTGAACGTGACTTTAAGAAAGATGAAGAAACCTTGAAAAATTTTTACCACATTCAATGAAATTGTCTTTATGTAATTATCAGCAATATTATGATTGTGTCTGAACAGATATGCTTTTTTATTTGTGGAATTGACTTCTTTTTGCTTAAATTATTTTCATTTGGTACAGCTATTCCATTAAGAGGAGGAGTTGCTCAAAATAATACCCAATTGAGACCTGCTTTATATAGTTTACAGCTTGTAATATCATTGATAATTGTATCAAGTAAATTCTTGATTTTGGGCTACCCACTTATGCTATCGTATCAATATACTTCTTATACTCTTTTTGGCTGCTTTTTTGGACCTGGGTGTTTAAATATTCTGGTTTATTTCATTCTTTATTGTAATGTAATGACAGTTTATGTGTATTTTGGGCACTTCCCTCAGTTTCGGCCACATTTAGCAATGAGCTTCATTTTAAGCTTGGGAAGCAGAGGATTTGATATAGGAAAAATAGTGGTAGATGCTATTTCAAAATTTTTAAATTCTACGATGAATGGAGCCATTGAACTACTTAAAGGACTCAAAGTGTTTTTGCCTAAAGGCCAGATATTTGGTCTTTATAAGGGAATCTTAATATTTAGTGGGGAAAAGTTAAAAGATTGGGGTTATTTAGGGGATTTAATATATACTCCTATGGTTCTAATTTGGATTTTTTGGCCTTTATTGATTCCATATATATTTCAAAATTGGTATTTATTGCTGCCCATTTTCCCTCTTATTATATTTCTTCTTATCAAGGGATACTCCATCGCAAAAGCATCATGGGAAGAAGAAAAATAAATCTAAAACTTAAAAATTTAAAGAAATCTTGCAATATTAATCAAAATTGATACTTTCTATCTAATTTGTTAAAAAATGATTTAGGTATTCTGATCACTGAAGCTTTATAAATATCAATATATAAAGCAAATATTCATTTTTATCATAGGATTTTTCATCAATTTCTGGAAATGTTTAAATTAATTTTAAATTTAATTCTTGACATTTTAATTGCAATTAAATAAAATATGCCAAGTTTAGCGTTATCAAGCCAATAAAACGTCTTATAAGAATTGAAAAAATTCATCTTATATAATTTCATTTGGAAAATTCATATATAAAAATTTTTGATGAGCTTCATTTATATAAGATGTAAAAAAAAAGAATTCAGAAACCGATGCAATAAGTCAGTTTTTATCTGGAATTCTATTTTAACTTATTTCTTGAAATAATCATTCAGAAGTGTTAAATTTTAATGGAAATATATCCGATGAACATAAAATTTTGAAATCAAATAGCAATATGTTTACAGTTAAAAGGTTGTTAACAGTCTAAACAATTTTAGCTGCATTTTGCAATTCAATACATCTTTCAGAATATAATTATCCAGATGAATACTCTTTAATTTAAATCATTTTGTAACCGCTCACAGCCAACTGTGGATTGCCATAAACCTATAAGGGTTAATAATATATATGATATAATTTTCAGGTTATTTAACTACTCTTTCTTAATCTCATCAATCTTTATAATCTTTTTCCCCTTTTTCTTGACAGCAACCCTTACTTTATGATAATGCTGAAGGTAGCACATCTGGCACTTCCCTTTAGCATAATGCTGACGATCCTCATGCGGGCAAGCCCATGCCTGCTTATCACGCCCAAGCCTATGGTAACAATTGTTACACATATTCTTTGCATAATGCTTGCGATTTGTATGAGGACAAGCAGTAATAGATTTGGCTTTCCGCCTGCCTTCATCGATAACTTTGACAAAAGTCTCAAAAGGATTTATGTGGTAGATTGGTTCAGAAACTGGAGACTCTCCGAAAAATGACAGTGCTGGCAAGTTCAAACTTGCAGGTCACTCTGATTGATTGAAAGTTGAAGATAATAAAGAAAACATGCTGGTGAAAATATTTTGATCTTTCAAATCTAGATCAGGTTGCAAATTTTTCATTTTATTATAATACTTCTTCGTCCAATATAAAATGCTTTAATTATAAACTGATAATATTATAGTCACGTTGAAAGGTGCTTTATTTGAATTTATATATTATTAGAAAAAATTTATATGGCTTTATTGGAAAATTTCAAATAATACATTTGGGATTTTCGTTTCAAATTAATAATACTCAGATATTATAGAAAACTGGGATTTATTTATGGTAAATTTTGCTAAGTAAAATTCTTGATTAATCACTAAAGTCGAAATATTAATATACAAAAGAAATAAAATTCTACATATTGTTTTTAATTTCATAATCAATAACAATTTGCCAACTATTTAAATTACCTCACTCCATTCTCACGAATCTCACACAATTTTGGCATAATGATTAAAATATCTTACTTATGATTATAAAGGAAGTACTGAATTTGTCCCTAGTGCCGCACTTTTAACATACCAAAAGAAAAATTGTCCTGTGAAAAAACAAGATATCAGCTGTGAAGCCAAAATAAAATATCCCGCCATCCCTGGGAAAAGATTAATTCTCGAACGATGGTACACTACATTTAGCTCATCAAAAGATTTTATCCAGAATACAGCGCTTAGTATTTGTGAAGCAGTCCTTGCCGCAATAAAATGCGATGAAAAATTATCCCAATCATCTATCCTTTTCATTTCTTTTATCAGTGGAATCAATGCAACTGCTTCCAAATACATTGAAAGAGTCCACAAATAATCTGTAAGGAAAAAATTATTTAGTGTTGTATGAGAAATCAAAGCTAAAAATGCGCAGGGAATTGTATAAAAACAAGCATTGCTTGATTCTTTACTATCTCTAAGTTTAATTGAAATCCATACACTTTGTACCAAAGAGCAAATCTCAACGACTTGGTAAAACCAGTCTCCTGACGAGTCATAAGGTAAATAACTTTCAAATGGTAAAATTGAGCTTAATCTGCTTGAATAAATAAGTGAATAGAATACGAATGTATATAGTGATAAACCTTCAGTTGTATGCCTGACTTGAATGCAAATAGCAACAAAAGCTAGCATTTGAAGTGTCGAGCAAAGTGTTAAAAAGAATGAGAAATCACCATTTGATAAAAAAAAGTAAATCAGAATCAATACGCCCAAAACCAAGAGCCAATATTTTGCTTGTGGTTTTTTAGCGAGTTTTCTTAACTTTCTTGGGTCGTTGAAGATGCGCTTATAATTTACCATTTCAACTCTGATATTTGTGTAATATTTAGATTTTTATATGAAATATTAATCCTAATAAATTGATAAATGATTATTCTATATTTGTATTATCTAACGAGGAAATAGCTGTCGAACTGTATTTTCTTGATCAGGGGTCAATTTTGAAGGCAAGTCAACAATAAATCTGACGTGTAAATTCCCTTTATTTGATGGGACATCTTGATGTGGCATTCCTTCCCCTTTTATAATCCTAACAGATTCTGGCTGTGTAACCCCAGTGAAATCAATTTGGACCACATGGCCATCAAGATGACTTATTTGTTTTGAGTATCCTAATAAAGCTTCTTTCAAAGTCAGTCTAAGAGAAGTGACTAAATCATTTCCTCTTCGCTCAAAGCGTGGATGATTTTTTAGTTTAAGCACAAAAACTATATCACCTGGAAACCAATCAGGACTTTGTTCACTTTGCCCCACAAACACAATTTCAGACCCATTATCCATCCCTGGTTCAATCTGCACATTAAGTGTCTTCAACGCATTCACAACTTTTTGTCCTCCACAATTCGGACACCTTTCAGCTGCAAGCTAAATAAATCTTACAAATCCTCTTCCTCCACATCTTTCGCACTGCACTTGCATCTGCATATTAAACCCAAATCCTCCAACATTTTGCAGTCTCACACCTTTTCCCCCGCAATGTTTGCAAGGAACAGTCTTCCTATCTTTTGCTCCTGTTCCTTTACATTTCTTGCATAGTTCATTTCTCCTAATAGTGGTTTCCTTAGCAAGGCCATTGTATACATCTTCTAAATCTACTTCTAATTCGAATCTAAAATTTGGGCCTTTTCTTCTGTTGAAAAGCTGTGGATCATTCAGACCTTCTTCGCCATAAATATCATAAATTTGTCTTTTTGAGGAATCTGATAAAACCTCGTTAGCTTTTGTGACATCTAGATATTTTTTGTGAGCCTCCTCATTTCCTGGATTTTTATCTGGGTGATATTTCCTGCTTAGACTTCTGAAAGCTTTTTTAATTTCGGCTTCATCTGCGTCTGGCGAAACTTCGAGAACTTCATAATAATCGATTGCGAATACAAATCCTATGAGAAGGATAAAAAATACACGTGTCATAATATGCTTTCAATAGGGGAAAAAACTTTTAATTTTAAAGTGAATTGGAATAAGTTTGAGATAGAGAATATAAAGATTGGAAAATATATGTGCAAAAATTAAATAATAATTTTATATATTGAAGAAATTAGTATTTAGGATAATGAGTCAAATTTTTGGAATTGCAAAATATATAATTTAGTGTCAATTTACTTCATTTTTGACAATTAAAATTTGCTTTTACTTTCATAAATTCGTATGATTAAGCTATGAGCTATTTATTCATTATAATTCCTTATCTATCTGTATAATTAATGGATTTATAAATATAATAATTAAAGAACATTCTAAAAGCCTATTAAATACATTGTAGCTATAATTTAATTTTAAAAAGTTCATTGATATTTATTTGTTCTTATTATGTCAATTTTTTGGGTATTGTGCTAATATGAAAAGTAGAATCTATAAAATAAATGTGGTGCTGAAATTTTATTATTGGAATTTGCACTAGAAGAAATGTTATAAAAATAAAGAAATGAAGCAAACATTTAAGGACTCTATAATTACCCAAACAAAATCAAGCAGTCAAGCAATAATCAAAGAAGTTGATCTAGATGTTGACATATATCATGTTAGGGTTACATTTTCAAAAGTAAATAGTGATGATCTATGTAATTCAGATTATTTAGCATGGATGGAAGAATATATTCATCAAATGGCTTCTAGCTTCAGTTCATTTATTGAACTGAAGCATAAAAATTGCAACACTTACAATAATCTTTTAGATGAGACTACTAAGAATCACAGTTTAAATTGTTCTTATGAATCCTCAATAAGTAGTTCTGATACTTTTTATTCTGAAGAAGAACAAAAATTATCAAATGAATGAAAAAAATTTACGAAAGAAAAAGCTGTGTTTCAAAAGCAAAAACGTCAGCTTATTCATGCTAAAGAGGAAATATACAAATCTGTTAAGGCTTTACTTCATGAGCTACTTTCGACCAAGCTTAGAATAGAAAATCAAGATGGTATTTTCCTATTTCCACTTTGTGAAAATAAAAAGATGTCTACATTTCGAACTATTTCAGGAGAAATTTCTATTAATCATTCCATACCAATAAAAAGTGAAATTAGCAGGAGCTTGAATTTAGAAAATAATCCAAACAATGCGATTTCTGATACTAAATATGATGAAAAGAGATTCAAATATTTAATATGCAATATTACTGAAAATGAAATCAAAGAAAATGAAAAAATACAAAATCAGGTTGAAATTAGAAGACAAAATAGATGAATCAAAGTTCCAAATTTAGAATTGCTGATAGAGCAACAGCCCAAAAGGCTAACTGTTATAGAAAAGCATAAAAAGGAGCTTGAAGAGAAAGCAAATAAAATTTCCAAAAAGTCTGCAGAAATAAATCTTAAAGAATTTCATTTAAAACTTAAAGAACAAGAACTAGCCAAAAAATCAGAACATTGCAATCTAAAACATCAAGAATATTCTATAAACGTAGAAAAAATTGCAAAACTATTAAAAAGTTATATAAATCACATTTAATAATACATTATCTTGTTTTAAAATATTTTCTTTCCTTATAATTTAATTAATTATTATTAATTGTAGCAAGTCCAGCTTTCCCTAGAGTACTTCCTATTGTATATTGTCCAGGCCCTGGCGTCGATGCTTTAAAGCTTTTATCTCTTTTTTCTTTCGAAAATGAAAAAGCTTGACTCTTTTTCCTAAGATTAATATCATAATCTCCAGGGGAAGGTATTTTTTCTCCTTTTTCTTCTTTGAGCCTTTTCTCAGTTCCAAATATTGGTCCTGGAGATTTCTCAAGAATAACAGTTGAATTTGGAGAATACTGCGCTGGCCCTGGAGATTCCGGCTGTGTCGCATTGCTATGCCTGCCTGTTATAGTGATTTTGATTCCTTCTTCAGGTTGATTAGAAGAATATTGTCCTGGTCCTGGAGTAATTGAAGTGGGCAATTTCAGCCTTTTCCCTTTTCCCAAGCTATATGCAGGAGATCCATACACTTTTCTTACATCATACTGTCCAGGAGATGGAGTAATACTTCTTGGCTCAAATTTTGCTCTTGGGGCGTTTCCAATCGAATAAGAAAAAGACTCTTCAGTATGCTTCGGAGAATAAGCTCCTGGTCCAGGTATTTCTGAATTTTTAGAATTATCTGCAGGCTTGCTAAGCAATAAAGCTTTAGGGCACTGATTTCAATCACTAGATATAGTATAATATCCTGGCCCTGGACTTGCAGACTGTATATCTGATTTATCTCTTTTAGATTTCGCAAATACTATTTTTGGGGAAGTTGCTTCTGTAAATGTTTGATAATACCCAGGCCCAGGAGAGTCTCTTCCACTTGATGATCCAAATCCTTTTTTGGAAGATCCAAATCTATATAAATATTACATTGCTCTAGGAGAATTATTTTGCTTTGTTCTTGTATCATAAGCTCCAGGGCCAGGTGAATCATTTTTTATTTTCTTTTCGAATTTCGCACCAAAACTGTAGCTTAATAAGCCATCAAGACGGTTAGGAGAATAATGACCTGGGCCTGGCGTTAATAAATTTGAATCAGTCTCGTATCTTCCTTGCAGAACAGGTTTTGGACCGCTACCGATTGTGCCAGGGATTTTATATTCTCCTGGGCCTGGAATCAAAACTTGTGGCTTTATTTCTAATCTTGGTGCTTTGGGAAATGAGTGTTTTTTTGCAAAATTATAGAAATCAGTTGAAATGTTATAGTTTCCAGGACCTGGGGTAAGCTTAATGGTGGTGCTAGATAGTTTTTCTCTTTTGCTTGAAATGGTATAAGCTGGAGCGATTTCTCCTTGCATATTAATTAATTTTATCAATAGTAATAAGCTGTAATTTTTTAATAAAATTCTTAAGTCGTTGATAGAAATTTCCAATTTTTTGAAGATAATTAATCTTATATATAGTTATTTGTATATAAATTTTATATTTTTCAAAATATATAAAATGCTTAAATCTGAATTAATAATCATTATTTTCTATGAAGAGTTTGCTTTGAAATCTTTCCAATAAAAATTTCTTACATTTAGTCATTATAAAAATGGAATAGACTAAATGATCATCAGACGAGTAAAAAGGTTATCTGATCCATCCGGCGAGCAAATCACTATGATTTAAGTCTGAGTGAAAAGATCCTTATAAATAATGAGCCAACTTACAATTACAAGAGATAAAGATCGCTATCTAAAAATTAGCAAACTAGGAGAAGGTGCCTATGGAAAAGTCTACAAAGCTGAAGACACCAAAACTAACTCAATTGTAGCTCTCAAAAAATCAGTTTTTAAAACAGATAAAGAAGGAATCCCAGCTCAGACTATCCGAGAAATATCCTTGCTTAGAGATCTTATTCATCCAAGTATCGTCTCCTTACAAGATGTCCTTATTTTAGAAAATAAGCTTTATTTAATTTTCGAGTACCTAGAGCAAGACGTAAGGCACTTTCTGGACAATACCAAACTCCCCTTATCAGAGTATATGCTAAAGAAGTTTCTCATACAACTTTTAACTGCTATAAACTACTGTCACTCTCATAGGATACTCCACAGAGATCTCAAGCCTCATAATCTTCTACTAGACTCAAATAATGACTTGAAGATTGCAGATTTTGGACTGGCAAGGGCTTTTCAGATACCATATAGACCTTATACAACTTCTGTGCAAACATTGTGGTATAGGGCTCCAGAAATAATTTTAGGCTGCGAGGTGTATAATACTGCAATTGACTTGTGGTCTGTAGGATGCATTATGGCAGAACTTATTAATGGATTTCCGCTGTTTCCCGGGAGGAATCATATTGATCAGTTGTTTACGATTTTCAAGGTATTAGGAACTCCGAGTGAATCTAATTGGCCTGGAGTATCAAGCTTAGGGTATTTTTCCCAAGATTTTCCCAAATGAACACCTGTACCTTTAGAAAGATTATTCCCTGGGTTTAATGAGCTTGGAATTGATTTGCTCTATAGACTGTTAGCGATGAATCCTGAAGAAAGAATTTGTGCAAGAGATGCATTGAACCATGTAATTTCTATTTAGCCTTATCTCAAGAGTGGTAGAATTTTGACTGAAAGACTTAATATTCATTAATTAATTCATTATTTTATTCAAAGCTGCTTAAAAATATTTTTATAATATAAATTTTCTATTATTAGCATAAAATTCATTAAATCATTTACATATAATAATGTATTATAAATAATTTTTCTAAGTTTAGTTAAGTAAATTACACAATTTTCAGCTAAGTCAGTTTGTTAATAACCTCCTCTTTTTCTTCATTTATCAATTTCTCAATATTTAATTGGGTCATTAACTTTTCAACGGCATTTTGCGTGTTCAAAATTTTATCAAGCTGCTCAGTCATAATTTGCTGGTTCCCAATCAATTCTTGTAGCCTTTCTCCAATATAATCAATATCAATGATTTCTTTCCGAATATCATCAATATCTGTTATTAATTTTT
>CATKHM010000943.1:0-12483 GCA_949751825.1 Blepharisma undulans | reverse complement strand
ATAGAAAAAGCGTTGATATTGATAATATTTATAAGCATTATACAGAAAACCCAGACGAAGATAGCTTGAAAGATCCTTTTAAGCCTCAAACCAAGGTATTTTCGATCTTTAAAGCAACTATTGAAACTGCTGAATGTGATTTGACTTCTCCTATGAGCTGGTTTTTGAATGAGCTGGTTGGTAAAGTAACTCAGCTGAATCCATTAAAAGATATACAGAAAATTGGCACTGCAATTGAGCTGCTGCTTATAATGATGTCAAGTCAACTTTATTATATGGACAAGCCTATTGAAAGAATTGGTTATGAGTGCTTCAAAGCCTCACCTGTAGTGGATTTGCTAATGAGTTTACAGAAAGGTGCTTGTCAACAGTTTTCTTGGAAGCTTTTAGAGGTGATTAAGCATCATTGAAAATCAGAAAAGCCAAGTCCAGGCTTATTTTCTGTGTTCTATAATGCAAACTCACGTGAAAACAGAGAGCAAGAGTGTCTATTTTTGACTCCGAAATATGCTTTAGCTTTGATCATCTTACTGCAAAATTATTCTAGGCTTGAAAATCCTTTTTTAGTTCAAAATTGAAATATTGAATGAGAAGAAATCACAGAACTATTATTTGAGTAATGGCTATTTAGAAATATTGAAAATTCCCAGTTCCTTCTGCTGTTTTACAATTTATTATCAAATAATCCTAGCTTTCACGCCCATCTTGTTTCTAAATCTGAACCCGAGCGATTTTTGGAGCCCATGATAAAATACATTTACACAGACACCACCTATTCCATGAAGTGCAACTTAATTTTTATCATTATTTTGCTTCTCTCAAAAGACAAAATTTTCTTGAAATTCATCAATAGCACAGTCCAGATTCAACAAATTTCTTGGCTTCAGAATTATAGAATTGAGTCTATGAGCCTTGGCTCTTGTCTACTTTTAGGTATTTTAAGAAAATTCCGAGAAAACTTAAGGAGCTCTAAGAATGAGTATTTATATATTATTTCTTCAAGCTGCATTTATAATATTGCTGAAAGTTCTTCTAATCTCCATGAACTAGTTTGTATGGATTTTTTATTATTGATAAAGGCTGTCTATAATAAATATACAAATTTGAAAAATAACGAAAAACCTCAAGAAGATATACAAGGCTGCGTTGAAATTCTGAATTTTCTAATCGAAATTTTGGCAAAGATATTAGTGTTTACATACAATTCTAATCCTTTTTTGATTTATTCAATATTACATCAAGCAGAATTGATTGAAAATATAAAAGAAGCAAATATAATCAATAAGAATATTGACATTATCAAAGGCGTTGTAGACTTCTTTTTGCCAAAAATAAACAGCGATGAAAACATAAATTTGGTGATTATGAGTTACTCTAAAACGTTTAAAATCAATAGAGAAATTGAATTGCAAACGTTTGATGGGGCTCTCAGTGTGGATTTTTTTGAGGAAAAATCAAAGTGGGAGGAATGCATGATTCCATTTATATGGGCTGATGCCAGTAAATTTTTGTCTTTTCCAAATAAAGAAAGAATATTACTATTTAAATGCGATGATGAACTTTAAAATAACTTAGCTAATTCATTATTTGTAAATGATTTATTGCGCTTTGATATTCACTTGCTTCCCTCTAATTAGAAAGAGGTATTCTCATCATTTTTGAATAAAAATTATGAATTGCAATTACATTAATTAGAATTAGGCTAATTGCTCATGCTCATTTTTAAAGTGAGATTTTATTATAATTATTATTTATTGATATAAGTTGCTTTGATTAATTTTTGAAGTCTATTTGATTTTTAAATTTATATAGAATTTTCTTTCATGGGATTCTGGTAAAAAGTTCCATTAAGTAAAATGGAGTAATAGTTTGCTTTTTTAAATTTTGTCAACAGAATTTGCTCATGCAGCGATTTATTTTCGTTCAAAATATGATTTGCTAATTATTACATCTGAGATGTGATAGAAGTTAATTAAAAATAATTATTCAGGTATTCTTCATTTCTGTTGGAATTATATTTTAATAAAGTTAAACCTCAATTCATAATGAATTTCTCAAAGGCATAATTAAATCACAAATTATTACTAAGAAAACATCCAATATACTTTATTATTTGATATGACTGGTTTTTCACTGGTTTTTAATAAATGGCATGAGGATAATAAACTAAAACCATAATTCCAAAATAAAATCATCTTTCTGGCAAAAGCAATCTTTTATTCTTTTACAAATTGATAATTTAAGCTTTATAAAATAAAAAAAATCGTCATTATTACATTAGGTAATTTTGAGTGTTCTTATTTCAAAATACCTTACAAATTAGTTGAAATATAAATTAAAGCAGTAATCTGAGTTTTTGAATAGCAACCAATACAATTATAATGATAGTCATTACTATGCATGAACAACTATTCATCGTTCTAACTCCTAATCTTAAAAAGCATTGCAATTTTGAATCACTCCAGAGATGCCAATCCACCTCTTTGCTATAATAATATACTAGACGGTATTTGCCAATTTAGCTTATTTGCCAAACATTATGCAAATTTCAGCCTATTTAATTAAGATTTTAAGCTCTCAAGTGAACTTGCAACAATTTCTTTCGATTGAAGGGTATAACCACTAAAAATTTTGAAAAAGTTAATTTCATAAAAAATCTGATCAATAATCCATAACTTTAATAGATTTCATATTTTCAATATGTTCCATTTTCATATTTGGCATTGCCCATTATCAATTATAATAATAAATATGAGACGACAGATTATGCCTTTTTTGTTCCTGGCTAGTTCGGTGCTGGCTCTTGAGACATCAAGTTGTTCAACGCTTGTTTGTGGTTCGACAGGAACCTCTTCTTCAGGTGCATGCGTAACAGTGTCAGGGTCTACCGTCACCCTTAATCCATGTCCAAGTGGATCAGATTGCCAGAGTTTGAAGCAGTTCTATTCAATTGGCGATAAATATGACACGTATACATCCTCTACTTGTGAAACATCTTCACCTACTTCCATAGTTTCATGTCCAAGCGAACATGATGGATCTCTTGGCACCTATGAATATTGCTGTGCAAATGGAGACTGCGCCAGCAATAGCTGTGATATTACAAACCACCACTGCCTTGGAATTGCTGAAGGAGGAGCCTGCACATCCAGTGATAACTGTGAAAAAGACTTTTATTGCAGCGGTGGGACATCTGGAACCTGTACAGCTGTTAAGAAATTAGGAGATTCTTGCACCTACAGCTACGAATGCCAAGCTGGCCATGGCTGTCTCCTTGGGTTTTGTATTCAATATTGGTCTTTACCCAATGGAGATACGTCTAGCTATGGCTATTATTGCAAATCAGGATATGCAATAAATGGAGTTTGTGACAGTTTGCTTGTCAAAGTTGTTAACGATTATGTTACTGAGCCATGGAGTTGCACAATAGGAAATAATTGTGTTTTCTCTTGGAAGCTGGCAGGGTCAACGTATACAAGTGAGAAGTGCGTCTGCGACGGGACAGGAAGCAGCTCAACTGGATATTGCCATATTTCAGAAGCGCCTTATATCGATGGGTTTGATGACAGCTTTTATAAAAAGTTCCAATACTCTAGTAGTGATTGTGCAGGTGACAATGCTCATGTTACAGATTTGGATGATGATTTAGATACTCTGGTTGCTTGCAATTCAATTGACAGTGACGGATATTCATATTATCATAATATGCACCACATTAGACAAGCGTGGTCACTTTATTCATCGGGAAAAATTGATAGCTGTGCTAATGAGATGGGAATTTTTAATCCAAATGACGACATGAGTTCATGGAATGGAGCTGAACTACTTGCTTATTCAGCTTTTCTTATCCTCTTTAATTAATAGCTTTGTTCTTAAACTAGTATTTTTAATAATAACTTACTCAATAGATTGTCGGAATGATGTAAGTCTAAAAGCATTATAAGCTATAATTATTATTTATTTTTAATGTATAAATTTAATCAGGTCATTAGCTGAGTTAATTCGAGTATCCAAATAAGCACATAGGCAAACACTCCAATTACGAGCTAAATAAAAATGGAAATAGAGCGGTGTTTCAATCTAAACTGTAAACTTGAAGTTGAGTATGTATGCCAGTGCACTTCTCCTGAGACTTACTCGTGTAAAAAGCACTTCATGGCTCATTGCGAATTACGCAATAGAGCTCACACATTTGAATCTATTTTCATAGAACCATGTGAAGGGACAAAAGACGCAATTCTCAAATTTCTCGCAAAAGAAAAGGCAATGATAGATAATTATAAAGGCAAAATTATAGCCTCTTATAGCACTAATCTTTGCAGTTCTGAAAGCAATTTTGAAAATCTTATAAGGAAGCTAGAGTCTGATTTGAAAAAAATAAGCCGTTGCTTTGAAAAGATATCCAAAGCTCGGAAACTGTCTAAATTAGAGCAAGATCCAATTTTGAAATTGCTGTCTTTACGTCCTGATGATGCTATTGAGAAAGTCAAAGAAATGCTCCCAACAAATCAAGACTCATATAACAACGCTGGATTATTTTGTGAAATGAGTGAGGAAGTCGAGAAAATGGTTAATGCATTTATTAAAAATAAATTCGAATCATATTTAGACAGCAGAGTTTGCAACATAGAAAAAAGAATTGAAGAGCATATCAGCTCAAGCATGAGCCAGCTTACAGAAATGAGCAACAATTTTTCAAATAAAATTAGTGAGATAGAGAACAAAAAATATGAAGAAGAAATTCCACTCATTAAGAATAAAATAGAGCTCCTCAACAGCAAGGTCTTGAGTATAGATACAACTTTGAATGAGCAGAAAGTAAGCTCCAAGTGAAATATTCTTCACAAAAACGAAGCAAGCGATTTTATTTCCGAAATAATACATGAGATGAAAGACCGGAAAGAATTTTTCGATTTTAAGAAGAAAATAGAAAAAGATGTGAGCCTCCTTAATTCTCAAATTCAAAAAAACACAGAAGACATCAATAAAAAGTTTTTGGCAGTTGATAAAAGGTTTGATAATTTTGCATGCAGTGTTGAGAAAAATAAGAAGGAAATCGAAGAAACTATCCAAGCAGTAGAACAAAAGTCGCAAAGGGAAGTAAATTTGCTTATTTCTCATCTCCAAAACGCAATTAAGGATGATAATAAAAAGCATCTTGACTCAGAAAAATGCCTTATCGATAAAAATGTCATTGAGGAAATCAATCAAGAAGCTGAATTAGCAAAGCATGATGAAGATGCAAAAAATGAATACAGATCAAACTCCCAAATTCCAAATCTCTCTGAAGACCCCAGTCGTAATATTTTGCCTATAAACGATCAGCCTCTCGATAAATCAAATGAAACTTTGAGTTCTGATCTTTCAATATTCAATAAAAAAATATCGAAAATTTTTAATGGAGAAAGTTTTGCTAAAATAGAACGGGATTTTAGGCGAACCTGCTCGTGGTACAATACCAAATTAAAGAAACCACTTATTGATCCATTAATCTACCAGGCTTATCAAGATTATATAACTGCATATAACCAGAAAACATCCCTTTACCTAATTCGCTTAAATGATAATAATCAAACTGAGTTGTCTGTTCTTGACACGGAAAATAGCCAAGAAGAAGTTAAAATATTGACCACTCTGAAACAATTAAATGCAGGAACATGCATAACTCAGCTTCCAAATGGAGAATTATTCTGTTTCGGCAATAGTCCAGCTTCTGGAATTTCATTGATTATTGGTAAGAATTTCAGTATTCGAATGCTACCATATGGAAAACCTTCCTGCTGATCATCAGCTGTATATTTCAAAGGAAGAGTTTACTGTTTTGGAGGAAAAAATAAAAAAGGCTGCCCATCAACCCTATCAAAAAGCTTTGATTTAGATGAAAATAGATGAATCAAGTTAAAGCAATTGCCAAAAGCTGATTTTTGTGGTCATTCTATATTGTTCAATGGCAATATTTTGGTTTCTGGCTGCAAATCTGGAAATCTCTTGCGCTACTCAATTGAAAAGAATTGCTTCAAGACGATAACTTTTGAGTTTTCAGTCGAAAAAAGAAAAATTTTAATTTTCACAAATAGATTATATTTGATTGAGTGCGGAGGGCATATCTATGAAAGCGATGTTGGAAATGAAAACATTTGGACACAAATTGCAAACTGCATTATCGGAGATAATTATCCTTCTCAGGCTTATTGCGCTTATAATAAAGGAGAAATATATATAGGATGCAATTCAAATGAGAGATACTACAAATTTAGTTTGGGTCAAAAAGTTATGTCTAAGCTTTATTGGAGCAACTAGACTAATAATTAATTTCTTTTATAAAGATATTGTAATTAATAACGAAATTAGCAGTACTTAATACTTCTCATAAAATTATTGGGCGAGGCAGCATATATGATTCATTTGACTGCCAACCAAAGCAGTTTTAATTCATTTAAAACAAATTAAATCAATTTATATAATAAAAGATGATTTGTATATCGCTTTTTGCAAAAAATATTGAAAAATTTGTTGTTGGAATGTTGGGAAATTTTCTATTTTAAAGATAGCAAATTTATTAAAATATTTGCCTTCTTAATAGTAAAGTTTAAACTAAGCGAACTCTCCATTAATAACGGGAACAACTTAGAAATTGCATCCACCAATTTCCGTTTAAGTGCTTGAGAAAAATACGGCATTTTTATCCTAAACGCAACATTAAAGTTATGATCTTAATAAATGGATATTAGGCGGTGCTTTGAACCAAACTGTGAGTTTGAAATAGAATATATATGCCGATGCACTTCTTCTGAGTCTTACTTTTGCAAAATTCACTTCATGAATCACTGCGATTTGCGAAACAGAACTCATATCTTTGAGTCTGTCTTTTTGGAGCCTTGTGAAGCGACAAGAGGTGCTATTCTTGAGTTTCTAGCAATAGGAAAAGCCAATTTGAATGATTATAAACGCAAATTCGCAACCACCTTCACCAATAATCTTTGCAGATCTGAAAATAGTTTTGAAGATCTTATGTGTGAGTTAGAGTCTGACTTAGACAAAATAAGCCGTTGCTTTGACAAGATATTCAAGGCTAAAAAATTGTCAAAATTTGAGCAAGACCCTGCTCTAAAGCTTCTGTCTTTATGTCCTGATGAAGCTATCGAGAAAGTCAAAGAAATGTTTCCAAAAAATCAAAAAACATTTCGTAATGCTGAATCGTTTTTTGTAATAAATGAGGAAATTGAAAAAATGATTGATTCATTTATTAAAAATAAATTCGAATCATATTTAGAAAACAGGGTTCACAAAATAGAAAAAAGGCTTGACGATTACATTAGAAAAAGTATGAGTGATATAAAGAATGTTTCGAATCAATGAAGATCAAGTATGGACTATTGAAGAGACCAAAATGACATGTATGAAGAATTGAACTTCAGTTGAATTCAACTTAGGGATTATAGCAAATCTCTCAATGAAAGGATCGTTAATGTACAAATAATTTGTGAAGGTCATTCTGCAGAGATCAAATCAGCTTTTTCTCTCGTTGAGAAAGCAAATGACGCTATTTCACAACTTTTAAGCGAAGTTGCCAAGAATAAAAAAGAACTTTTAGATTGAAAGCAAGAAAGGGAAAAAGATGCAGGTTTGTTTATTCCTCAGGGTCAAAGTGTATCAGAAGATATCAATAAGGCCCGTGGTACTCCTGAAAAAGAGCCTGACATTTTTCCCTTAAATAAGGCAGAGAAAAATATAAATGAAATTGAAAAATCAAGGCAAGAAAGAGAATTACAAGCAAAAATTGGTGTAAATTTACTAAATTCTCAACTTCATATCGCTGATTGTAAAATGCCAGAATCATTTTCTCCTCTCACAAGTAAGATTGAGCCGGACAAGAAAAATATTGAAGAAATAAAGATAGAAAATAAGCCTGAAGATATAGTTGAATCACACTCTAAAATTTCAGATGAGGACAAGAAAAAAATTGAAGAAATAAAGAAAGAAAATAAGCCTGAAGATGAATTTGAGTCACACTCTACAATTTCAAAAATACCTGAAGATTCCAATGCCAAAGACTCAGCTCTCAATGAAAACCCTCTTATTCTTAGTATAATAAATGAAAGTTTGCAATGTGAGCTTGCAAAATTAAATGAGAAAAGATCCAAAATTTTAAACGAAACTATTGATTCTAAAATAGAACGAAAATTCAGACGAACCTGCTCATACTATGATAAAGAAATAGAGAAAAGGCCTCTTAATCAATTATTATGCCAAGCTTATCAAGACTATATTGCTGCTTATAATCAAAAAACATCTCTCTATCTAACCCGCCTAAACAGTAACAAGCAAACTGAGCTATTAATATTCAACTGCGAAAAAGAAACAGAAGAAATAAGAATATTGGGCACCCCAAAACCCATAAGTCCTGGATCATGCATTGTTCAGCTCCCAAATTTGCAGCTATTTTGTTTTGGTAATAGTCCAGCTTCTGGAATCTCATTGATAATTGATGAAAATTTCACTATTAGAATGCTGCCGTGTGGAACGCCGTCTTGTTGGTCATCAGGTGTATATTTCAAGGGGAATGTTTATTGCTTCGGAGGCAAAAATAAGAATAACTCCCCACTGAATTTGTCTGAGAGCTTTAACTTGGATGGAAATAAATGAATCAAATTAAATCCTTTACCAAGAGCCGATGTTTGCTGCCATTGTATAGTGTTCAATGGTAATATTTTAATTTCTGGCTGCAACTCTCCAAATATTTTGAGATACTTAATTGAAGAAAACTGCTTCGATGTAATTTCGCACGAATTTGCAGCAGAAAAAAGAAAAATCCTGATGTGCTTTTCAAAAAGATTATACTTGATTGAATGTGGTGGAATAATCTTTGAAAGCGAAGTTGAAAATGAAAATGCTTGAAGACGAATGGGGAGCTCAGCTATTACAGACAATTATCCCTCACAAGTTTATTACTCTTATAGCAAAGGAGAAATTTATATAGGATGCAGTTCCAATGAGAGATATTATAAATTTAATTTGAATCAAAAAAGCATGCACAAACTTTTCTAGGATGGTTATGTACTAATTAATAAAAATTTCTTTATTTTGCTCATGATAAAATTTGGGTAAGCCTAATAATGATCTCAAAATTTTATTATTAATTATATTTTAATTATATAATTTTAATATCCAAAATATTCATTAAAATCATTTAAATAGCATCCAATTCGTTCACAACATTCTCAATTGATATAATTCTGAGTTTAATTAAGTCCAGACGGATTTGCTATCATTAGATCCTTTGGATTTCATGACCTAATATAATAAAACGCATTGAAGTGGTCGATTTGAGGATGAACTTATCAATAATACCATTTTCAACAGTTTATTAAAAGAGAAAGGCATCGTAGGTTCAATGTAGCAAAATACCCAATTGTTGATTATAATAAAATATGGAAAATAAGCGATGTTTCGATTTAAACTGCGAAATGGAAGTTGAATATGTGTGCCAATGCACTTCTCCTGAGACATACTCTTGCAAAGCCCACTTTATGACTCATTGTGAGCTGAGAAACCGAACTCATACCTTTGAGTCTGTGTTTTTGGAGCCTTATGAAGGCACCCAAGCTGCTGTTCTTAAGTTTCTTGCAAAAGAAAAATCTGTGCTAGATGAGCACAAATCAAAATATATATCCACTTTCAGCAATAATATTTACAGTTCTGAAAATAGCTTTGAAGATTTTCTAAGAAAGCTAGAGTTTAACTTAGAAAAAATAGGCTCTTTCTTCGAGAAGATTTCTAAAGTTAAAAAGCTGTCAAAATTGGAGCAAGATCCAATTTTAAAATTATTAACTCTTTGCCCTGATGAAGCTATTGAAAAAGTCAAAGAAATGATCCCAAAAAGTGAAGACTCTTTCAACAATGCTCGACTGCTTTATGGATTTAGCGATGAAATTGAGATAATTATTAAAAAAAAATTTGAGGCCTACCTTGAAAGCAGAATTTGCAACATCGAAAGAAGACTTGATGAGCATATTGGCTTCAGTAGCAATCAGCTTATAGAAGTAAAGAATAGCATGTCTGATCAATGATGTGAAGTTGAAGAAGATAGAAAATCCCAAAATTTTAAATATGAGGTAGTGAATTCCCTGATTATTAAACTTGAAGATACAATCCAGCATCTTAATAACAAGCTCTATAGCATAGAAAAAGCTTTTGATGAAAATTACGGAAATATCAATGAGATCGAGGATTATTACGTATCTAATTGCATGAGAAAGATCGATGAGAATAGAAAGGATTTTGAAGACTGAAAAGAAGAAGCTTGACTAAAAAAAGAAGAAGTAACAAAGTTGCTTAATTCTCAGATTCAAAAGATCACAGAAGATATCAATAAAAAACATTTGGCGATAGAATGCAAACTTGAAGCTCTTTCAGCATATATCAAAAATATTGAAAAGAATGAAAAAGAAATTGAAGAACGAAAGCAAGAAATAGAAATAAAAATGAAAAAAGGTACAGATTTGCTTAATTCTCAACTTAAAGGCATGAATGAAGAAATAAATAAAATGCATTACGATATAGATGGAAGTTTAAATTCATTTGACAGCGGTCAAACTAAGATTGATGAATTACTGAAAAAAGAAAGTGAAATAGGACCTCAAATTTGTGATTTATGTGAAGATCAAATCAAAGATTCATTACTACTTAATGAAAAATCGTTTAATATAGAAAATGAAAGTGTGGCTCTAGAATTATCAAAATTAGATCATAAAAGATCCAAAATCTATAATGAAGCAAATAGCTCTAAAACGGAAAGAGATTTCAGAAGAACTTGCTCGTGGTATGACAATGAAATAAATAAAACCCCTCTTGATCCTTTAATCTTGAAAGCTTACCAAGATTATATAAGCAATTATCATTATAAAACATCCCTTTATCTAATTCGGTTGAATGTATACAATCAAACTGAACTAATACAATTCAACACTGAAAATGATAGAGAAGAAGCTAAAATATTGGATTCTCCTAAGCCATTAAATTGAGGGTCATGCATAGCTCAGATTCCAAATGGAGAATTATTCTGCTTTGGAAATAGTCCAGCTTCTGGCATATCATTGATAATTGATGTAAATTGCAGAATTCGAGTTCTTCCGTCTGGAACTCCTTCCTGTTGATCATCAGCCACTTACTTCAAAGGAAAGGTTTATTGCTTTGGAGGCAAAAATAAAAAAGGAAGCCCATTAGCGCTATCAGAGTGCTTTAATTTAGATGAAAATAGGTGGATTAAGTTAAAAAATTTGCCACAAGCTGATTTTTGTGGCCACTCTGTTGTGTTAAATGACAATATTATAATTTCTGGCTGTAATTCTCCAAATATTTTGCGATACTCAATTGAATCCAACTCTTTTACAACAATTCCTTATAAATTTGCAATAGGGAAAAGAAAAATTTTGGTTTATGCAAACAGTTTATTTTTAATTGAATGCGGAGGACAAATTTTTGAAAGCGAAATTGGAAATGAAAATGAGTGAAAATGAATAGCAAGTTCAGTTATTAAAGATAAGTATCCTTCACAAGCATTTTGCTCTCATAATAAAGGAAGCATATATATAGGATGTAGCATGAATGAGAGATATTATAAATTCCATTTGGATCAAAAATTATGCTTGGCTTTTAATACAAAGATTAAAAATAAGACCATTTTAATTGATTTATAAATTTGATAATAATGTGAATTAAATGTCTATATGCAAACCATTTTTAATAAATGATAAAGTAAAGATAATAGTTCAAAAAAAAGTTATAAGAGGTTGAAAAGGTGTTAATTGAAATTTTACTGCTCCTCTTTTAATTATACAACATTATAATTAGAAATTATTTTCCTAAACACCCAAATAATTAACTTCAATATTATGCATGGAAGCGGTGATAACTAGAAAAGCTTTCTTGGATATAATATTTGCATGCTCATTATTGTTGCAAACTTCCCTTCTTCATCTAATTGATGTTTTAATTTAAAAAAATTAAGTATCTGCTTATTATATTATTGCTGATCATGTTGATGAAATTATTTTCTTGTCTTGTTGATAATAATACTCATAAGAATTTAATTGGATTTCATCGTTATTTATAGCATTGAAGTTTTTTTGTATAAATAAAATCTATGTTAAAATGTTTGATTTTATAAAATAGTAAAACTATTTGATAAATTTTGTTATATGCTTATATATGATTTCCAGAATTTTATTTTTGATAACTATTTCAGATAAGATTTACATTCAGCGAAGATTTGTGAATTTTTACGAGTGATCTATTGATTTTGGGTTATATAATAAGGCAATACTTTCAACTCAATGAATATAAAAAAATATTAGGTGTAAAAATTAATTATAAAAAATATTAGGTGTTATAATATTATAGGGTGTTAGGGTGTTAGGGTGTTAGGGTGTTAGGGTGTTAGGGTGTTAGGGTGTTAGGGTGTTAGGGTGTTAGGGTGTTAGG
>CATKHM010000941.1:0-12513 GCA_949751825.1 Blepharisma undulans | reverse complement strand
ACACCCTAACACCCTAACACCCTAACACCCTAACACCCTAACACCCTAACACCCTAACACCCTAACACCCTAACACCCTAACACCCTAACACCCTAAAATTTTATATACTTAAATAAATTAATAATAATTTCCTTGAATTTTTTATACTCTTTTTTAATTTTCATTTTTCTAATAATTAATTACATTTTTACATGATTTTTCAAATTTTCAATTATCCAGGGATTCTTGATTAAACGAGCTGCCATAGCTTAGCAATGAATTCAGGGATAAATTTAAGAAAATGTTTGATCAAAATGATGATTTGCAAATTATGTGAAAACTCAGTATGAAAATATATGCTATTTAAAATTTTTGAGAAATTTAAATTAAGCTGTTTAATGAAGAATGATAGCTTTAAGTCATATTTTCACATATCATCATAAACTTATCAAAATTATAAAGCCACTAAAAGATTAATGTGAACAGTTAGCTAAAAAGAATTCTCTAGGATATTTGATGACAGCGTATTTTATTAGTAATTCTTCTATGGTAATAACAAATATAAATTTTAATTGATTAATTACCCTATTACTCTTTTTAGTAAATTTCTATCTTTGATTTTTCTTTGATAAGACCGATACGAACCAATCCAACCCTTCATAAAGTCCTTCACCTGTAATTGCACATGCTACTTGAACAAACCACTCTCTGCCTCTAGTTAAATTCAAAGCTAATTTTTCCACAATTTCATATACTTTCATTGCTTGAGGCAAGTCTTGTTTATTAGCTAAAATCAACAAAGGAACATTTCTTACATCATCCTCGTTCAATATTTTATGAAGCTCTTCATTTGCTTCCCCAATTCTTTCTTTATCAGTAGAATCAACCACAAACACCAGTCCATCGATATTCTGATAATAATGCCTTCATAAGCATCTTATTTTCTGTGTTCCTCCCACATCTCACCAATTAAAATCAATCTTTCTGTATCTGAAAGTTTCGACATTAAAACCGATTGTTGCAACTGCTGATAAAGTTTCACCTAGTTTAAGCTTGTAAAGAATGGTGGTTTTCCCACTAGCATCGAGCCCAAGCATGAGGATGCGTTTTTCATTAATTGGGAAAATTATTCTTCAGAGTTTTGAAACAAATTCACAAATTTGTGAGATAATTGAGCCCATTTTAGTTTTTATTTGTCTTATTGATTTGTAAGATTGAAACAGAATTCATTTTTATTCAGAATTTTAAGTATTTGCTAGAAATTAATTTTATTTCGAGGAAAATAATGAGTCTATTGATATTGTCATGGAAAATCTCTTGGTCTATTAGTCAGCAATTTTACACTGTTTTTTATATATTTTGATGACTTGTTTAGCTGAAAATAATTCATAAAAATTAAGTTCTTATTTACTCTTTTCTTATTATTCATCAAAAACTCTGAAAAATTTACTTCTATTTACAAACTGACTTTGCCATATTAGCATTTATAATAAGAATATATCGATCTCTGAATTCAATAATAAAAATTCTTTGGCTATCCTACTAATAACACACTTTTATCAATCGATAAGAATAGTATGAATTAATTTCTCATAAAACACAGAGTAGCTTTATGCAAAATGGGCAAGAAGTAGTTAAAAGTTTGGATTGAAGAAAAATTGTAAACTAATGATTTTTCAAGCTTATTGATAATATTATAAAGAAAAATACATATGGCGTCAATATCATAATGAAATTTCAGAATATCTTCGACAACTTTGTGTTGAGTAATTTTCAAATTTAGGAATATTATGACTTTAATTAAATAATAATGTGTGAAGCAAAGAAAGCAATAGCTCCACATGTTATTTCTATCCAGAAAAACAAGCAAAATTCCTTATTCAGCTCAAAATTTAGCCTAAACACATCTATTAGATCATCCAATGACGTCAAAATTTTTCTTGCTAAAGCTATCGCAAAGAACATCCCAAACTGAAGAAGCATAGACTCAATAGTTTTAAGCTATTTGAATAAAATCAATTTTATGGATGATATCGAGACTGTTACTCTTTTGATTCCACTATTAGATTATGCTGCTCAAGAAGATTTAATCAATATCATCAAATTATCAAAGTTTTCAGATTCAATAGCTCTGGCAGCAGCCAATGCGATTTTTATACTAAATTGAGCAGATTTCGAATTCAGAAATTTAGACTTCAGAGGAATTAACATTTCGGGAGCTAATTTATCTGAAAGCTTATTTTTTAATGTCAATTTTGAAGGCAGCAATCTATCAGGAGTAAATTTCAGTCAATCAAAGTTATATAATTGCAATTTCAGAACCTGTGACTTTACAGGTGCTTGATTGGGGAACTTCAAATTATTTGAAAAAGAGCAGCACCCAATTAATAAAGTGAAACTTTCAAAAAATGATGAAGTCATGCTTACAATCAGCAATGCTGATTCCAAATTGTGGGATTTGAAAAAAGGTATCTTAATTACTGCATTTTTTAAGGCATATGCTGATGCAGAATTTTCTCCATGTGGAAATTTCATTGCTCTTATCACCTCTAGCCAATTATCAATATTGGATGTAAAAACAAAAAATATAGTTGAAAAAGAAGTCAATAGTAAAGTATCCAATGTCTCTTTTTCTCCATGTGGCAAATATATAGCAATCAGAGACTATAACTCTATCCAGTTATATCATTTGGATCCCTTCACAAAATACAAATCATGAAATTTGGCATTTTCTCCAAATAATCTTCTATTTACTAGATGTGGTAATTATATCTTCACTGGATTTAGATCCTCATGCATAAAACAGCTCTCTATTGTAAACGAAAGAGTCGATGATATTTATATACTTAAAAGAGGGAAAATTGCAGGAGAATTATGGTTTTCTCCAAATTACAAATATCTATGCTGATACGATAGTCATGTTTTTATCCTGGATTATGAGAAAAAGGAGATGAAGTTTGTATCAAAATGGTCTGCATTTGGTAAAGCTTTGGCAATTTCTTGATCACCTGATGAAGAAAAGGTTGCCTTTCTGGATTGAGGAGGAATTTGTCTATATGATATTAAAAACCAAGCAATAGTCTTCCAAATAAGAGACCATTATAAAAATATAAAATCAATTATTTTCTCCAAAAATGAGAATTTTGCAGCCGTTGGATTTAATGATGGATGAATAAAATTGTGAGAATTAGAAAGCTGCAAACCTCAAAAAGAAATCGTTTCTATGGATGAAAATACAATTTCTGCGGCATTTAGTGAGAATTTTTTATATAGAGTTACCGATTATGGAAATATTGACCGGTATGATTTAATTAATAAAAAGACAGAAAAATTATTTGAAAGTAAAATAATACCAAAAGGGGGTGTAATAGATGCATCATTTTCTGAATGCCGAAAACTATGTGCCATAGGTTTATCTGACAACTCAATTGCTGTTTTGCATCTTGAAACCAAGAAAAAGATTGCTGTATTAAAAGATTTCTATAATAATTATCTTTCTTCAGTGAATTTTTCAAGTTCTGGGAAGCTTCTACTTTCTGGGTATGCTTCTGAAAGCACCATAATTATATGAAATATAGAACAACAAAATCTAGTATCGAGACTTAACTGTAATGCAAATATTTACTCAATTTCCCCAAATGAATGATATCTTGCATCATCGCATCATGGTGATATCGAAATATGACAAAATTATAATAAAAGCTTGACCTTAAAATACTCAGAAGCCTTCGTCAGATCACTGAAATTCTCTGGATGTAGCAACTATTTATATTCTGGATATGATAACGGTAAAATTGTGGTGTGGGATTTTCGATACGCTGAAAAGATAAGAGAGTTCGGTGGAGAATACAATCCTGCTTTTATTCTTATATGTGAAAGAGGGTTGATTACAAAGATAGGGGATAAAATTACTCTTTGAGATGCAGGGTATGGTGAAAAAATCAGTGAAATTGATGCGGAATTGGAAAGAATTTCTGATAATGATAAAACATTTGCTGTGACGGCTTCAGGAGAATGGGTTGTGTATGGAGGAAGTTATAAAACTTTGAAAGTTTGGAAGTTAATTTAAGGATAAGAGTAGTATTTGAAAATATTCATTATGCATTAGTTTAAGTCCATCTGAATATTTCACCAAAAAATTCTTTAATATAAAATTAATAAGTGCTAAGTTTAATCCCTCGTTATTGATGCAATTTATGTTAAAATGGCATCTTGAATAATTGAAATGTCTTCTTTAAGAATTTAGACTCATTAAGAGGTATGAATAGATATATTAAATTTTAATGAACTAAATATAAAATAATTGAAGACCCAGCACTTATATCTTTATTAAACAGTTTTTACTCAGCTATGAGAGAGAAAAACTAAAATAAAATCTCTGGCAGTTTTTAAATTTTAGAGTGCATGGATTGTTAAATTAGTATATTTCAATTGGATTTACCCACTTATATATCATAATAAACAATTTTTTATATCCTCCTTAGTCAATAGAAATAAAATTATATAAAGCATAGATACTAATTCTTTGAGAAATTAAAGCGTCTTGTTAATATATAAGCCAAATTCGATTTTATTCTATTTTTACCATTTTTATCCGATATAAATATGAGAAGAACCTGCAGATTTGGAGTATATTCATCAGGGACTATAAAACGGTGCCCTAAAAAATACTGTTGCAAATGCGATGTATCTGAAACACTAGAAGTAATAAAGCAACGCCATTTTCGAAGAGGTCCTTTAGAAGCCAGACAAGAATTGGCTAAAAGATTGTTACACTTGCATTTTGTGGGGAAACATTTTTATGGAAAGCGAAAAGTTACATATAATCAAAAATATCATCGAACAAGCAAGAAAAATTACAGTAATCATGAGATGTATTGTTCAGCAACAGGAAAAAACGATTTAATTGATCTTAATATAGAAGAAGCTGAAAAAATGGCAGATTTATACAGGCTAGCTTATCCTGAAGAGTCTTATTCACATATGGACTAAGTTATTATATTAATTATATTTTTTATTTGCAAGTGAAATCTTGGAATTCAAATTAAAAATAAATATAGCAGCAAAAATATTGAAAAGTAATTAAATTAAAATTAATGTCATCAACCTTTCCTAGCCCAATTGACCAAGAAGTCAGCGCTCTTGCAAAAAAATATAATCTTGACCCTTCAAATGATATAAAAAATATAGACGAAACTATAAAAAAAAGCCAACAAATAATCCAACAAAGTAAAAATCTCACTTTAAAGAATCAGCAGAGAAAAATGTTTTTGGAAGAAAAATTCAAAAATTTATTAGGAACAGGCGAATTGACACATGAAGTTTCATCTCCACTTCTTTACAGGTATTCCACAAACGAAGAAAACGAAGATAAAGAATCATCTAATCTGTATGGAATCCAAAGGGCTTGAGAATACACACAAGAGCCAGAAGTTCCGACCAGATTTAGCCCAGCAAAGCAATCTCTTTCAAATGAACATCCAGTTAAAGAGTTGGAAGAAGAAAATCGGCTTCTCAAGCTTGAACTTACTGCAAAAAACTCAGAAATTTCGTCATTAAAAGAAGAAATAAACAGCTTACAAAAAGATAATGCCCGGCTTTTTGAAGAAGCAAGAAACATAAGTCATCGCTCAGAAATTTTGTCAAAAAAATTCGAAGAGTTATATACTAAACAAACTGAAAATAATTCAAGAAAAAATAATTCTCGATCCAGCTCAAGAAATCGGCAAAAAAGTGAAGAATCTTCTCTGGATTACAAAGCAGAAAGAAAAAAGACTGATGAGAAAAATTATGCTGAAAAAATTAGCGAGCTTGAAAAAAGGCTGTTGAAGAGTTCTCAGAGATATGAAGACTTAAAAGATAGGCTTGAAAAGGCTGAGTCGTTGATTTTGAAAAGCAATTTGACACCTATGATTTCGAGAAGTTCTGAAGATATTTCGACATCAAATATTTTAAAAAATAGAATGCCATCACCAGAGCTGAAGAAATCAAAAAAGAAAAAAATAAAGTGTGAAACTGCAAAATTATCCAAGCCTCATATATCAATTCATATTAAAAAGCATAAAAAATAAGACAGTTTTTGAAAGAGAAAATGATTCTTATAAGCTAATATTTAACAATATTAAAAGAACTAGTACTTTATTTTTCTTTCCTATTTTTATTGACTATTTTCCTATTAATTAATTATTGCTTCAACTATTTATAATTAAATGTGGCTCATCTTACTATTCATTTCGCATGTAGTTGAGTCAGTGAGTCTTTCAAAAGAATTAGGAAGTTTCTATTTGACTGAAGGAGAGTTCTATGATATTGATTTATCAGATTACTTCAAAGGCAACAATTTATCATTTACAATTTCAGACACAAACATGACAAACTCTTCAATAATAATTGAAAACAAATGCAATTTTGATTTATCTTCATTTATTCCATACTCAAATTCTTCTTGAAATGAGAGCTGGACACTTAAAAGCTCATCACCTTTGCTTTCCTGAAAAATCACATTAAATAATCAAATTTTATTATGGTATAATCAGAATTTCATTGTTTTTTATAACCTTACTCTGCAAACTGGTGCAGTTGAATTGCTTTGGCATGGGAGCATTGAATCAGAATATCAAAACACCAAAATAGAATCAGTTGTGCTTGCAGGGAAAAGTATTGTTATTTGAGTGAGGCAGCAAGAAAATAGCTTATTATGAAGGAACGATATCTATACCATGAACATTAAAAATTTTTCAGCGCTCAGCAGCCCTGTATGAGCTAATTTCAGCGAGATTGCATATGCTCAACTTGTCTTTCCGACTGGAGAATTATCTGGATTTTTTCCTATTGCTTGCAAGTTCAACAATTCTCTACAAAGTCTTTATATTTACAATATCAAGGATACTACCCATCCCTTTCTATGGCAAATTATATCAAAATATTATGGGATTTCGAATACTCAAATTTCAATTGTAAGTTTATATACCCAATCATCCAAAATTTATATGCTTGACTCAAATTTTGGATTAATTTGTTATTGAACTGCTACTTCTCCAAATATTTATCAAGAGGCAGGATGGCTTTATTTAGGGTATCTTGGAAATCTTTTCTCAATTTGGCCATTTACAGTTAGTAAGCTTAAAGTTTTAACTGGTTCAGGAATCGTTTCTGTTGACATAACAAGCATTATGTCATTAAATATAGACAATTTTTTTAATCATGAATCTGCTGGATGAGCTGAAGGATCAATTGCAAAATACCAAGATAATTACTTTTCCCAGCAAAATGATGGAGCTTTATTGATAATTTGTGGGTGAAAAATCCCTGATGAATCACTGTGCAGCTATGACATAGCCAGCTTAATAAATAATAATTTCAAAAACACTGGATTTTGGGGGGTTTTGAGTGACAAATGACTGGTAAGGTTTGATAATGACGGAATTAGGGTTTTCAAAGTTGAAATTGAAGACTGAAAAATGGAAATATGAGGCAATTATTCTTATTATGCTACCATTACAGCTAAAGACCAAAAGGGCGAAGTTTCAAGTATTTTGCGTGTTAACTCGATTTCCAAATTTTCCCAAGAAATTTATGAGTTAAATTTTTATCAGCCAATTTCTATTCCTACTGAATATGTGATATTTGATGGAAAAAATGATACTTCCTTGAGTCTGAATTTGAACCAATATTTTTCAGGGCTCCACGTCATTTGATAAGGTCATATTGATAGAACAGCATTTTTTCTCGAAAATTCTTTATGTGATCAAAATGTTTCGACTAACATTTTCCGAAAAAATTTCGTGTTATCAAAATATCCTATCTTTTATGTGCAACGATTTCAGGCCCAAATCTTAATTTCACTATAAATCCACCAAAGATGAAAAACTTTGACTTTGAACTTATTCCAACGACTAAATTAGTTTTATCTGATAATATTACAGTTGACGCAAATGTTGCTAATCTTTTCATTTTAGAAGGTTACTTAGTGTATCTTTACCCAGACGAAATTATTATAGCTGATGGTGTTCATAAGAATAGCATTAAAAATGTCACAAATCCGATATATGTTCTATCTGTAGGTTTACCGCTAATATACAGCAAGCCAAGCCCTGATATATTTCTTATTTCTCTCTATCAATTATTAACAAATCCTCCTGCAATTATTAAAGAAATTTCATCAGAAATTGACTGTATTTATTTTGTGTATGCAATAAGCACTCTAATATGCGCTGATACAAAACAGATTGGCATTTACTTGTTCAATGCAAACATTTTTAATAAAATTGCAACATTGTCTGGAGAGGATTTTAATAACAGCTCAGCATGAAATATAACAGATATTGCACTAAACTGATATCCAGATTGACCTTTTATTTATTTAATTGATAATAACAGTGGGACATTAGCTATAAATTTATTAGATGTATATGGGAAGGATCCTCCTTATTCTTACTATTCAGCTTTGGGTATTGATGCGAAAAAAATTGTTTGCACTCAGACTTGCGTTGCTTTAGTTTGCGAGAATTCTATTGAGATATATGATTATCCATTTGACTATAGAAAAAGTATTTCCATAAGTATCACTGGAACTGTTGAAACCGTATACGGGTATCTAAATACAATTTTTATTCAAGCGGGTGAGACTGTCTATACACTAGACACTAGTCAGCCTTCTCACAACGCTTTATTTAGCACTTTTTCAACTCCGAGGTTGGACTTTCTTTCATTTGGACTTTACCAAAGCACATATATGCTAGTCATAAATTTTAATAAAAACGGGCATTTTGCTGAAATTTATAAAAGCTCTTGCCCATCTTCAGACACTCTTCCAGCTTGTGATGTAGACTATAAAATTGATATTTTTGTAAATAATCCAGAAAATCTAAGATTAAATTAAAAAACATTTCTACTCATATAAGGCTAATTTTTCTGTGGTTGCTTTTAACAAAGAATATTTAATAAAGGAAACGTTTTCATTGGTTTTGATTTCTAATGGAGAATTTCTTTGATTTCGTGATGATAAATGACATCTCAATAAGAACATTCCATATAATGAAAAACAAGAGCTAGATCTTAGTGATGTATTTAATGGACAGAATATTTTGATGACTTTGACCATTAATGGAAATTATTTAGTTAATTCAACAGAAAGCAATTGACCTGCTTACCTACCTTCAAGAGTGGAATTAATAGGTAGCTTCTCATACAATTTTGACAGAAATTTTATTAGCCAAATAATTATCCCTAATACAACTATTGCTGTTCTAATATCGCCTGCTGAATTCTTTATAATAAATGCAACAGGTTTCTCTGGCATAGTCTTATCCATAAACATCAGTGCAATCACTCAGCTCCCTAATTTAAATTGCTTTTACGCAGATTCTTTTCCATACACAAGAAATAATTTTTCACTATTTGTGACAACCTGCACTTTTAGCATCCAAGAAACGATTAATTTTGTAAATTCCACATCTAATATTCTAGAAACTCGCAATGCCCTGATTCTTTGAGAATTCGATTACCAAACCCTTGAGCTAACTCAATACAATAAACTCGATATAAATATTTCTCCAGATCTTATAAAACTTGCTCCGCTAGATAAAGAAAATTTTGAAATAATAATTTCTTATATTGGTGATAGTACTGTTTTTTCATTTTTCAACGATTTAATTAGATATAGAGGAATTTGAGCTCAAAATCAATTTGAAATTCAGCAATTAGAAGTTATTAATTACTTTTCATTGAGTTTAGATGTTTTTTGTCCAACGATTATGGATTTCAAAGTGAAAAATTCAGATGTGGTGTACTGATATATATATGATTGTGAGTATGGAATAAGGATACTTGAAACAAATAAAAGTGAAAAGACAATGATAGTTGGGGAATTGACTATAAATAGTGCGCTTAGCTATACAAGCATTGGGGTCTGTGGTAATAATCTTTATATCTTAGCAGACCGTCTTTCCTTAAGAGGCTACAAAATTAAAAACTATACTACTTTAGAGCTCAGCTTAAGTTATATTTTATTTGATGATTCTAGTGATTATCTATATTTTTTAAGCTTCATTGTCTGCTCTCCAGATAACAGATATCTTGCCTATCCAATAATGAGTTCAAATTCGCAAGTAGCAATGAGAATACTGGATACCCATGGAAAAAACTCATCAAATAATATTGCAAATATAAATATTGCTACTCTTCAAAGCATTAAATTTCCCAGCAATATCAGGTTTATTAATAATGAGATAGTTTCTGTTATTGTGATAGGAGAAAATATCTATCAAAGCTTTAAGCTAAATGAAAATCGATTGGTATTCCCTCAAATGGATGAAGATGAATATCAAGAAATGCTTGAAAAATGAGGAACTGAAGAATTTAGCCTTTATATTATAGCTGACAATGGAAATAATGAAGCAGCTTCCAGTATTCTGTATTTTGATCGGAAAAATCACAAAAGTTATACTAAAAGCTATTGGTGAATATGGATTATTATATCAGCTGGAGTTATTGCTATTATAGTTATTGCAATTTATTATGCTAGAAAATTATTTAAGGCTAAAAAACAGAACAGTGTAGAGCTCATTCCTATGAGCAATATAAATCTAATAGATGAAAGAGATTCATAAGTAAAATGCTGCGATGTGCTTATTGATTATCTTATTTGATTTTATGCTTTTCATTGAAATTAAATAAAATAATAGTCACCAATTAAGATATGAAATTAAATTAAAAATGATATATAATTAATATTAATATAGTTTTAAAATATTTGATTAAAAGTTAGAAGCAATGATATTTGGTAATTTTTTAGAACATTTAAATTATATCTTCATTATTCATGCTGAAACTAATTTCATATGTTGCAGATGCTATAAGTTAAAATAAATGCTTACAACTTATTTGTTTCTCCTTAATTTTGCAAATTCAATAAGCCTCAAAAACGAGCTTGGAACTTTATACTTGACAGAAGGAGAATCTTACGAGCTTTATTTATCTGATTACTTCGCAGGAAATGATATCTCATACTCTATTACATCAACCAACAACACTCAAAATTTAGTTACGGCCAAATCTACATGTGATTTTAACCTTTCTGTATTTTTTCCCTTCACAGACCCTAATTGGAACAGCACATGATCATACACGAACCTTCAGCATATATATTTGCCACCCAGTTATCAAAATCAGCTGATTGTATGATACAATATGAATTTTTTGGCTTTATATAGTTTTTCTTTCACTGATAAAAATTTAGGCTTATTATGGGCTGGGAGCATAAACTCCTCATACCAAAATCCTCAGATTCAAAGCGTTGTATATTTTGGGCAATCAAAACCATTTCTACTAATACAAGTGAAGCAAGAAGAAAACAGTAATCACGATTTAATACAAAGAAATGATTTTTATTATATGAGCGTTGCTAATTTATCAGGAATAAAAAGCCCTGCATGGGTAAACTTCAGTAATATAACTTATGCTGACAAACTGGTTATTGCAAATAGAGATATTTTTAAAATCTTTCCTATTTATTGTGAGTTTAAGTCAAACAGCATTTTATTCATTTATAATATCGACAAGTTTGGTATCCCAACTTTAACCCAAACAATATTTCAATATTATGGCTTTCAAAGCCCAAATAATCAGCTTTCTCTCATTAGCATTGTTTTGGTTTTGGAAAGTCGCCTTTTTGTGTTAGATAAGAATTTGGGTTTGATTATTTATGAAAAAAAAATATTTTTCTCAGAAACCTACTGGGTAGATCTTGGTAGTTTTAGACCATATTATTCTATTTGATATATGGATAGATTAAATTTGGCAATTATGACTAATTGAGGAGTTGTTTTGCTTCGTATAAGGGGTTATGAAGTACCATGGGTAATTGGAATTGCAACATCAGAAGGGGTTTTTGACTGGACAGAAGGATATATAGAGTCCTGCGGAGATTACAATTTTATACAGTCAAATGATGGAATTTTATCAATAATTCCTGGTTGATGGACACCTATTGGTATTTTATATAATGTTAACATCGAAATTATTGTGGGGAAAGCTTTTGAAAATAATGGGTTATCTGGTTTCTTTTTAGATATGACTGAAAAGATTCATTATTATGCAAGGTTTGATAGAGATGGCTTAAGAATTTATGAAGTTAATATAGGAGAATGAAGTTTAGATATTCTGGGAAACTCAACATTTTTTGCTGAAATAACTGGAAAAGACCAGCTGGGCGATTCAATCTCAAGTAATCTGACAATCATATCAATTCCACCCAGTTCCCAACAAATTCTTCCCCTCGATAATTTTCGTAAAGCAGAGGTTTCTCCTATTGATTTACCAATCACCAGTGTTAAAACCAACTCTTTTACTTTATTACAAAATTTTTATTTTTCAGGCCCAAATCTCAGCTTTAAAATGGAATCATCAGTCTCAGAAAATTTCTCTTTTAAATTTTACACAGAAGAAAGAATATCTCTTTTGCAAAAACTTTCATTGCCAAGCAACGTAACAAAAGCGTTTACTTATGGAGAAAACATTATATATTTTTATTC
>CATKHM010000940.1:0-12514 GCA_949751825.1 Blepharisma undulans | reverse complement strand
AAAAATTAATAACAGATATTGATGATATTCGGAAAGAAATCATTGATATTGATTATATTGGAGAAAGGCTACAAGAATTGATTGGGAACCAGCAAATTATGACTGAGCAGCTTGATAAAATTTTGAATACGCAAAATGCCGTTGAAAAATTAATGACGCAGCTGAATATTGAGAAATTGATAAATGAAGATAAAGAGGAGGTTATTAACAAGCTGACTTAGCTCAAAATTTGTGTATTTTACTTAAATAATCTAGAAAAATGCCTATAATAAATATTATTTGCAAATTGCTTCAATGTAATTTATAATCAAATTTAGAAGATATTAATAGTGTGCATATTATAATATAAATTAGACGATTTTGAATAAAATAATGGATTAGTTAATGAATGTTAAGTCTTTCAGTCAAAATTCTACCACTCTTGAGATAAGGCTAAATAGAAATTACATGGTTCAATGCATCCCTTGCACAAATTCTTTCTTCAGGATTCATCGCTAACAGTCTATAGAGCAAATCAAGGCCAAGCTCATTAAACCCAGGGAATAATCTTTCTAAAGGTACAGGTGTTCATTTGGGAAAATCTTGGGAAAAATACCCTAAGTTTGATACTCCAGGCCAATTAGATTCACTAGGAGTTCCTAATACCTTGAAAATAGTAAACAACTGATCAATATGATTCCTCCCGGGAAACAGAGGAAATCCATTAATAAGTTCTGCCATAATGCATCCTACAGACCACAAGTCAATTGCAGTATTATACACCTCGCAGCCTAAAATTATTTCTGGAGCCCTATACCACAATGTTTGCACAGAAGTTGTATAAGGTCTGTACGGTATCTGAAAAGCTCTTGCCAGTCCAAAATCTGCAATCTTCAAGTCATTATTTGAGTCTAGTAGAAGATTATGAGGCTTGAGATCTCTGTGGAGTATCCTATGAGAGTGACAGTAGTTTATAGCAGTTAAAAGTTGTATAAGAAACTTCTTCAGCATATACTCTGATAAGGGGAGTTTGGTATTGTCCAGAAAGTGCCTTACGTCTTGCTCTAGGTACTCGAAAATTAAATAAAGCTTATTTTCTAAAATAAGGACATCTTGTAATGAGACTATACTTGGATGAATAAGATCTCTAAGCAAGGATATTTCTCGGATAGTTTGAGCTGGGATTCCTTCTTTATCTGTTTTAAAAACTGATTTTTTGAGAGCTACAATTGAGTTAGTTTTGGTGTCTTCAGCTTTGTAGACTTTTCCATAGGCACCTTCTCCTAGTTTGCTAATTTTTAGATAGCGATCTTTATCTCTTGTAATTGTAAGTTGACTCATTATTTATAAGGATCTTTTCACTCAGACTTAAATCATAGTGATTTGCTCGCCGGATGGATCAGATAACCTTTTTACTCGTCTGATGATCATTTAGTCTATTCCATTTTTATAATGACTAAACGTAAGAAATTTTTATTGGAAAGATTTCAAAGCAAACTCTTCATAGAAAATAATGATATTTAATTCAGATTTAAGCGTTTTATAAATTTTGGACTTTAAGTATAAAATTTATATACAAATGACTATATATAAGATTGATTATCTTCAAAAAATTGGAAATTTCTATCAACGACTTAAGAATTTTATCAAAAAATTACAGCTTATTACTATTGATAAAATTAATTAATATGCAAGGAGAAATCGCTCCAGCTTATACCATTTCAAGCAAAAGAGAAAACCTATCTAGCACCACCATTAAGCTTACCCCAGGTCCTGGAAACTATAACATTTCAACTGATTTCTATAATTTTGCAAAAAAACACTCATTTCCCAAAGCACCAAGATTAGAAATAAAACCACAAGCTTTGATTCCAGGCCCAGGAGAATATAAAATCCCTGGCACAATCGGCAGCGGCCCAAAACCTGTTCTGCAAGGAAGATACGAGACTGATTCAAATTTATTAACGCCAGGCCCAGGTCATTATTCTCCTAACCGTCTTGATGGCTTATTAAGCTACAGTTTTGGTGCGAAATTCGAAAAGAAAATAAAAAATGATTCACCTGGCCCTGGAGCTTATGATACAAGAACAAAGCAAAATAATTCTCCTAGAGCAATGTAATATTTATATAGATTTGGATCTTCCAAAAAAGGATTTGGATCATCAAGTGGAAGAGACTCTCCTGGGCCTGGGTATTATCATACATTTACAGAAGCAGCATCGCCGAAGATTGTATTTGCTAAATCCAAAAGAGATAAATCAGATATACAATCTGCAAGTCCAGGGCCAGGATATTACACTATATCTAGTGATTGAAATCAGTGTCCTAAAGCTTTATTGCTTAGCAAGCCTGCAGATAATTCTAAAAATTTAGAAATACCTGGACCAGGAGCTTATTCTCCAAAGCATACTGAAGAATCCTTTTCTTATTCGATTGGTAACGCCCCAAGAGCAAAATTTGAGCCAAGAAGTATCACTCCTTCTCCAGGCCAATATGATGTAAGAAAAGTGTATGGTTCTCCTGCATATAGCGTGGGAAAAGGGAAAAGGCTTAAATTGCCCACATCAATAACTCCAGGACCAGGACAATATTCTTCCAATCAACCCGAAGAAGGAATAAAAGTCACTATTTCAGGGAGGCATAGCAATGCGACACAGCCAGAGTCTCCAGGGCCAGCTCAATACTCTCCAAATTCAACTGTTATTCTTGAAAAATCTCCAGGACCAATATTTGGAACTGAGAAAAGGCTTAAAGAAGAAAAAGGAGAAAAAATACCTTCCCCTGGAGATTATGATATTAATCTTAGGAAAAAGAGTCAAGCTTTTTCATTTTCGAAAGAAAAAAGAGATAAAAGCTATAAAGCATCGACGCCAGGGCCTGGACAATATACAATAGGAAGCACTCTAGGGAAAGCTGGACTTGCTGCAATTAATAATAATTAATTAAATTATAAGGAAAGAAAGATATTATAAAAACAGGATAAATTATTAATTAAATGTGATTTATATAACCTTTTAATAGTTTTGCAATTTTTCCTATGTTTATAGAATATTCTTGATGTTTTAGATCGCAATATTCTGATTTTTTGGCTAGTTCGTGCTCTTTAAGTTTTAAATGAAATTCTTTAAGATTTATTTCTACAGACTTTTTTGAAATGCTATTTGCTTTCTCTTCGAGTTCTTTTTTATGCTTCTCTATAACAGTTAGTTTTTTAGGCGGTTGCTCTATCAATAATTCTAAATTTGGAACTTTAATTCATCTATTTTGTCTTCTGATTTCAACCTGATTTTTTATTTTTTCATTTTCTTTGATTTCATTTTCAAGGCTATTGCATATTAAATGTTTGAGTCACTTTGCATCATCTTTAGTATCAGAAATCGAATTGTTTAGATTAAATTCTAAATTTAAACTGCTGTTAATTTCACTTTTTATAGGCATGGAACAATTAATAGAAATTTCTTCTGAAATAGTTCGAAATGTAGACATGTTTTTATTTTCACAAAGTGGAAATAGGAAAATACCATCTTGATTTTCTATTCTAAGTTTGGTTGAAATAAGCTCATGAAGTAAAATCTTAACAGATCTGTATATTTCTTCTTTAGTTTGAATAAACTGACGTTTTTGCTTTTGAAATACAACTTTTTCTTTTGTAAATTTTTTTCATTCATTAGATAATTTTTGTTCGTCTTCAGAATAAAAAGTATCAGAACTGCTTATTGAGGATTCATAAGAACAATTTAAACTGTTATTCTTAGCAGTTTCATCTAAAAGATTGTTATAAGTGTTACAATTTTTATCCTTCAGTTCGATGCATGAGCTGAAACTAGAAGCCATTTGATAGATATATTCTTCCATTCATGCCAAGCAATTTGAATTGCATAGACTATCGCTATTTACTTTGGAAAATATAACCTTAACATGATATATGTCAATATCTAGATCGATTTCTTTGATTGTCGCTTGACTGCTTGAGTTTGTTAGGGCAAATACAGAGTCTTTAAATGTTTGCATAATTTCTTATTTTTATAAATTTCATCTAAAGTAAATCCAATAATAAATATTCAACACCACGTTTATTTTATAGATTCTACTTTTCATATTAGAACAATAATCCAAAAATTGAGAAAATATGAGCAAATAAATATCAGTAACTTTGTAAGATTAAATTATAACTACAAATATTTTTAATAAGCTTGTGGAATGTTCTTTAAAACTATTATGCTTATACTAACGTTAATTATATAACAATAGATAGTGTAATCCTATTAATAAATAATCTCACAACTTAATCATACGATCTATACGAGTAGAAACAAAATGTAATAGTCAAATTGAAGTAAATTGACACTAAATTATTTACTTTTATAATTATGAAAATTTGGCTCATGAATACTAATTTTTTAAATATACAAAAATTATTATTTAATTTTTGCACATATATTTTTTAATCTTTATATTTTCTATCCCGAACTTATTCCAAATTCACTTTAAAATTAAAAGTTTTTTTCCCCTATTGAAAGCATATTATGACACGTGTATTTTTTATCCTTCTCATAGGATTTGTATTCGCAATCGATTATTATGAAGTTCTCGAAGTTTCGCCAGACGCAGATGAAGCCGAAATTAAAAAAGCTTTTAGAAGTCTAAGCAGGAAATATCACCCAGATAAAAATCCAGGAAATGAGGAGGCTCACAAAAAATATCTAGATGTCACAAAAGCTAACGAGGTTTTATCAGATTCCTCAAAAAGACAAATTTACGATATTTATGGCGAAGAAGGCTTAAATGATCCACAGCTTTTCAACAGAAGAAAAGGCCCTAATTTTAGATTCGAATTAGAAGTAGATTTAGAAGATGTATACAATGGTCTTGCTAAGGAAACCACTATTAGGAGAAATGAACTTTGCAAGAAATGTAAAGGAACAGGGGCAAAAGATAGGAAGACTGTTCCTTGTAAACATTGCGGGGGAAAAGGTGTGAGATTGCAAAATGTTGGAGGATTTGGGTTTAATATGCAGATGCAAGTGCAGTGCGAAAGGTGTGGAGGAAGAGGATTTGTAAGATTTATTTAGCTTGCAGCTGAAAGGTGTCCTAATTGTGGAGGACAAAAAGTTGTGAATGCGTTGAAGACACTTAATGTGCAGATTGAGCCAGGGATGGATAATGGATCTGAAATTGTGTTTGTGGGGCAAAGTGAACAAAGTCCTGATTGGTTTCCAGGGGATATAGTTTTTGTGCTTAAACTAAAAAATCATCCACGCTTTGAGCGAAGAGGAAATGATTTAGTCACTTCTCTTAGACTGACTTTGAAAGAAGCTTTATTAGGATACTCAAAACAAATAAGTCATCTTGATGGCCATGTGGTCCAAATTGATTTCACTGGGGTTACACAGCCAGAATCTGTTAGGATTATAAAAGGGGAAGGAATGCCACATCAAGATGTCCCATCAAATAAAGGGAATTTACACGTCAGATTTATTGTTGACTTGCCTTCAAAATTGACCCCTGACCAAGAAAACACAGTTCGACAGCTATTTCCTCGTTAGATAATACAAATATAGAATAATCATTTATCAATTTATTAGGATTAATATTTCATATAAAATTCTAAATATTACACAAATATCAGAGTTGAAATGGTAAATTATAAGCGCATCTTCAACGACCCAAGAAAGTTAAGAAAACTTGCTAAAAAACCACAAGCAAAATATTGGCTCTTGGTTTTAGGCGCATTGATTCTGATTTACTTTTTTTTATCAAATGGTGATTTCTCGTTCTTTTTGACACTTTGCTCGACACTTCAAATGCTAGCATTTGTTGCTATTTGCATTCAAGTCAGGCATACAACTGAAGGTTTATCACTATATACATTCGTATTCTATTCGCTGATTTATTCAAGCAGATTAAGCTCAATTTTACCATTTGAAAGTTATTTGCCTTATGACTCGTCAGGAGACTGGTTTTACCAAGTCGTTGAGATTTGCTCTTTGGTACAAAGTGTATGGATTTCTATTAAGCTTAGAGATAGCAAAGAATCAAGCAATACGTGTTTTTATGCAATTCCCTGCGCATTTTTAGCTTTGATTTCTCATACAACACTGAATAATTTTTTCCTTACAGATTATTTGTGGACTCTTTCAATGTATTTGGAAGCAGTTGCATTGATTCCACTGATAAAAGAAATGAAAAGAATAGATGATTGGGATAATTTTTCATCACATTTTATTGCGGCAAGAACTGCTTCACAAATACTAAGCGCTGTGTTTTGGATAAAATCTTTTGATGAGCTAAATGTAGTGTACCATCGTTCGAAAATTAATCTTTTCCCAGGAATGGCGGGATATTTTATTTTGGCTTCACAGCTGATATCTTGTTTTTTCACAGGACAATTTTTCTTTTGGTATGTTAAAAGTGCAGCATTAGGGACAAATTCAGTACTTCCTTTATAATCATAAGTAAGATATTTTAATCATTATGCCAAAATTGTGTGACATATGTAAGCATGGAGTGGTTCATTTATATTGTTAGCAAATTGTTATTGATTATGAAATTAAAAAACAATATGTAGATTTTGTTTCTTTTGTATATTAATATTTTGAATTTAGTGTATTAAATTAAGAATTTTGCTTAGCAAAATTTATCAATAAATAATTCCAATTTTCTATAATATCTGAGTATTATTAATTTTGAAACGAAAATCCCAAATGTATTTATTGAAATTTTCCAATGAAGCCATATACATTTTTTCGAATAATATATAAATTCAAATAAAGCACCTTTCAACATGACTATAATATTATCAGTTTATAATTAAAGCATTATATATCCTATAAAGAAGCATTATAATAAAATGAAAAATTTGCAATCTGATCTAGATTTTAAAGATCAAAATATTTTCACCAGCATGTTTTCTTTATTATCTTCAACTTTCAATCAATCAGAGTGACCTGCAAGTTTGAACTTGCCAGCACTATCATTTTTCGGAGAGTCTTCAGCTTCTGAACCAATCTGCCACATAAATCCTTTTGAGACTTTTGTCAAAGTTATCGATGAAGGTAGGCGGAAAGCCAAATCTATTACTGCTTGTCCTCATGCAAATCGCAAGCATTATGCAAAGAATATGTGTAACAATTGTTACCATAGGCTTGGGCGTGATAAGCAAGCATGGGCTTGCCCGCATGAGGATCGCCAGCATTATGCTAAAGGGAAATGCCAGATGTGCTACCTTCAGCATTATCATAAAGTAAGGGTTGCTGTCAAGAAAAAGGGGAAAAAGATTATTAAGACTGATGAGATTAAGAATAAGTAGTTAAATAACCTGAAAATTATATCATATATATTATTAACCCTTATAAGTTTATGGCAATCCACAGTTGGCTGTGAGCGGTTACAAAAAGATTTAAATTACAGAGTATTCATCTGGATAATTATATTCCAAAAGATGTTTTGAATTGTAAAATACAGCTAAAATTGTTTAGATTGTTAACAACCTTTTAACTGTAAACATATTGCTATTTGATTTCAAAATGTTCTGTTCGTGTGATATATTTCATTAAATATTAACACTTCTGAATGATTATTTCAAGAAATAAGTTAAAATAGAATTTAATATAGGAACTGACTTATTGCATCGGTTTCTGAATTCTTTTTTTATTTACATTTTATATAAATGAAACTCTTCAAAAATTTTTATATATGAAGTTTCCAAATGGAATTATATAAGATGAATTTTTTCAATTCTTATAAGATCGTTTCATTGGCTTGATAACGCTAAACTTGGCATATTTTATTTAATTGTAATTAAAATGTCAAGGATTAAATTTAAAATTAATTTAAGCATTTCCAGAAATTGATGAAAATTCTATGATAAAATTGAATATTTGCTTTATATATTGATATTTATAAAGCTTCACTGATTAAAATACCTAAATCATTTTTCAACAAATCAGATAGTTATTATTAATTTTGATTATATTGCAAGATTTCTTTAAATTTTTAAGTTTTAGATTTTATTTTTCTTCTTCCCATGATGCTTTTGCGATGGAGTATCCTTTTATAAGAAGAAATATAATGAGAGGGAAAATGGGCAGCAATAGATACCAATTTTGAAATATATATGGAATCAATAAAGGCCAAAATATCCAAATAAGAACCATGGGAGTATATATTAAATCCCCTAAATACCCCCAATCTTTTAGCTTTTCTCCACTAAATATTAAAATTCCCTTATAAAGACCAAATATCTGACCTTTAGGCAAAAACACTTTGAGTCCTTTAAGTAGTTCAATGGCTCCATTCATTGTAGAATTTAAAAATTTTGAAATAACATTCACTACTATCTTTCCTATATCAAATCCTCTGCTTCCTAAGCTAAAAATGAAGCTCATTGCTAAGTGTGGCCGAAACTGAGGAAAATGCCCAAAATACACATAAATTGTCATTACATTGCAATAAAGAATGAAATAAACCAGAATATTTAAACACCCTGGTCCAAAAAAGCAGCCAAAAAGAGTATAAGAAGTATATTGATACGATAACATAAATGGGTAGCCCAAAATCAAGAATTTACTTGATACAATTATCAATGATATTACAAGCTGCAAACTATATAAAGCAGGACTCAATTGGGCATTATTTCGAGCAACTCCTCCTCTCAACGGAATAGCTGTACCAAATGAAAATAATTTAAGTAAAAAGAAATCAATTCCACAAATAAAAAAGCATATCTGTTCAGCCACAATCATAATATTGCTGATAATGACATAAAGACAGTTTCATTGAATATGATAAAAATTTTTTAAGGTTTCTTCATCTTTCTTAAAGGTCTGCTCAACTAAATTATAATAAGTTGTGAAATTTTCGTTTGGATTAATTCAAACTGTAAAAGAGAATATACTTGGATATCGAGGAGTTTGAAAATATTTCTTATAGTCAAATTTTGATAAATAATATATGGCACCTTTTCCAGGCAAAGCAATAATATGAGGAAATCTAAATATACTTAATATAAACTCTTCAAGAACAATAGCCCTTGGCCCCATTCTTCAGTCTCTTTCTTCTTCATCTAATATGACATCTCTATTTTGCTGAACAAAATTAGTATAGCCTTCAATTGCAAGTTTTTTATAATCATCATCCCAAGCCATTTCCCTTACAGAACTTGCTGGTATATAATTTTTCCAATATTTTTCATATTGCTCTTTTCATACAGGCTGAAATGAAACTAAATCTTTAAATTTTTTATTTGCTTGTGCCACATTTCCTAAAGTTTGTATGTCTAAGAAACTACTGATATTAGTAAAAACATTTTTACTGAGTTTATTAATGAGATCTTTTTTTTCTTTTATAATTTGCTTTTTGGGGGAAAAGAACGATAAGTAAGCAAAAAATCGAAATCCTCTTCGCTCTTTGCATAATAAATAGAATGATCTCATTCTCCTAAATAAACTGGGAACCTCTATTATCATCACTATAATTAATAGTATCAGAAATAGCATAAAAATATCAATTAATAGCTGGCAAAATTTTCTAAACACTTTTCTAAATAAGGATGAGGTAACAACTTCATGCTTAATTATTTGACGAATATGATTTACTATCAAAGAAACAGTTTCAGCAGTTCTTCAAAACGATAATAATAAAATAAGTGCCAAAATAAACGTAACATAATCTTCAATTGGTCTGAAACCGCCCTGCTTCATGATTTTTCTTTGCTCTTTTGGGTTGCTTGTTTTTCATATCAGTATCATTGCAGGAATCAATCTTCATGGACAAATAATTTTAGCTATTAAGAATGGTATCACCAAAAAGTCCTTTAAAATTTCCTTTATAATATCAGTTGTTAACAATAATCAATGCTCTTTATGAAATTTCTTTCTACGAAAGGCTAATGGAATTCTATAGAGAGTTACTAAAATCAATAAGCTGAAAATAAATGCAGGAATGTCTGCTATAGAGCGAATAAAAAGATCTTCAACTTTGCTATACCACTTATCATCAAATTTAAATTTCATAATGAATGGGATAAATCGATAAAAAAATACAACACAAAGTCCAAGAAGCAAAATATGAAGAAAATCAGTAATTTCAATAGCTATTTGATTTACAATACTTACAAGAAAATAATGATAATCATCACTATTTTGTGCAATTTTATCAACATCAAAATACAAATGTTTAAATCTATAGAATGGTATTAACACAAGCAAAAATCCAATAAATCCTGGGATAAACATTAAAGTATCAGCTAAATGCATAATGATTTCATATGAACGGTCAGCATCCGACATATTTGCTTTTAATGTTTTATATAAAGCTCTTGCCCTTACTATTCCACAGAATATAATAATTGCTATAATTATAAAAATTGGTGTCAAAATCAATTTTATAAATTTCTTGAATATTCATCCCCTTGAAAGTTCACGATTTTTTATATGAAGAATCACTGATTTAAGGTTAAATATAGTTATCATGAGAATTATCATCATAACTACAAAAGGAATATCAACAAATCCATTGATAAAACAAAGCAAAGCCCATTTTATTTTATCACCTGCCCCATAATAGCTTGATACTTTGTTGAGATATATATAAAGTCTTCATGGAAAAATAATAAGCAGCGACACAAAAGGAAGTTCTATTATATTCGATATCCCTTCACCAAAAGCCAGCAATATAAAATGAAAATATTGATCAGGATTTTCTGGGCTGTTTTTTAGGTTAGCAATCCCAACTATTGTGAGAACTGTTAAAATAGTCATAATGAGAGAAACAAAATCCAAAAGTCCTTCCAAAACCAGAGTTACATACCGGTTTTTAAGCTCTCATGGTAATAAACTCCATCCTTTTTTGAGTATATATGACGTAACAATGATTTCAGCTACAACAATTAGGATAGATATAAAATAGTGTTCATAATATCATAATTGGCTTAAGAGTTTTATATAATAATAGATAATCGCAGCTGTAGATGATGTGACAATAGAAGTTTTATAAAAGCCATTGATGGCGATCTGAATGAAGCCTGTTCTGAAGTTGAAAATAGATAATATAAAGATGATTAATTGAAAGAGAGCTTGAAAGATCAGTGATACGAATTTGTTCATATAATCTTTAATAGCAACAGCTAGTCTGAATGGGACTCTTAATAAAATAATGACAAGAGGTACTCGTTTTGCCATTCTTGATTATATATTTATTAAATAAAATTAATTATAATTAATAATATTTCGAATTAAATTATTATAAATCTCATTTGGCTTTATTTTTAACAAATTATCTCTTTAAATTTATTGATAATAAAAAAATTATGTTTTCTGCTTTAAAGCTATTCTTTTGAATTTCAAAGGACTCTTATTATATTACTAAAATTTTAAAATTTTGTAATTCAAAATGATGTATTTCTATGCATTTTTATTATCTTTATTTTAATATATTTTAATCTACAGAGGTTTAAAGTGTAAATAAATGGGATATGAAACTATTGGATTAGTCTTTTAATTTTTAAAGATTTCACACTATTACAAAATAAAATTTAAATCATATTGAAAATTATATATGCTATCTATTATATGTCTTTTTTAACATCAAAATTGACATGAAATTTGTGAGGAATTTAGTCTTGTATGCTTAACTTGAATTTTCTTCAATATTATTGCATGAGGAGTATTCACTAAAAATTAAAAGAAATTAAATTTAACTATTTTGTTTGTGACATCAGATTTGTTGAGAAATAAATATTTCAGTTTAAAATTTTAATTTCTACTTTATATTTATTTCTCTCAATAAATTAAAATTAATTTAACGACCTTACAGTCGAACACTATTTAAATAAGTGAAAGATATTATTTTGTTTATCCTTATCCACCTGCATATTGTTTTCAAATTATCTAACGAGTTTGTTTATTAAATATAATCCAAATAATCTGCGCAGCAATATTAATTAATATTATGCAATTGAATCCTTGATCCATAAATCAATACTTTTGCCTTCGTTCATTTATAATTTCCACTTTTTTGTTGAAATTTCTACTTCTACTTAAATTATAAAATTAAACTTGGATGATTCAATCGAGCTACCCAAGAATAAAAAGACACAATTCTTCAAGAAATTCATCTATAACAAAATCTATTACTCCACGAAAACCTAAGCCTCAAAGAAGTAGTGAGTCTCACAATTCCTCACATCTAGTGGTAATTTTCAATTAGAAACTATCACAAAAAAGCCACTCAATATATTCTGAGTCCTTTTTTCCTTCTCTTGAGAATATTTCTCCCTATGCACCTTCAAGCAGTAAATCCACAAAATTTGAAAAGAATAGAATTATCAAAGACGGGTCAATTTCTCCATTCCCAACATCTCGACGTTACTCTTTGAAATCAAAAGAAAGTGGAAATCTTTCATTTATCAATTTCTCATCAATCTCATCTCCAGCACGCGTCAGAAAGCCTGCAAGACTCAAAAGTGGCCATAAAAGTTTTCATTCAAATTTGCATATAGATGCAATTGATCAGATGAATGTTATGGAAACTCCTC
>CATKHM010000939.1:0-12529 GCA_949751825.1 Blepharisma undulans | reverse complement strand
TGGAAATTTTCGCAGTACGTTCCACACTAGGGTACTTGCACTCTTACTCTATTTCCATTTTTCTTTTCAACCCCTCTTATATATACAAAAAAAAAATTTCCTTATTTTTTTGCTATGGAGCCATTTTTGAAAAATTTTGGAAAAATGACTAAGTCAAAATGGATAAAAATTAAAGATGGAGGAGGACGAAGGATAATAAAATGATGCCCTCAAAACCACATTAAAATTTAAAATCGAGAGATTTTAGTTGAAATTGATTGAAAACAATGCAAACCAAAAAAAACCTCTAATTATTATTTAAAATCCAATAAAATACAATTATTTAAAAAGAATTGATATAGGTATGCTACTATAGGATTAATCGGTAAAAATTAATACAATATTTTTAAAAATCACTTAAAGAATAACTATTTAAATAGCACATATAAAAATTATTCCTATTGCAGTATTTCTAAAAATTAAATCAGATAATTGCTAGCTGAACTCAAATTAAACTTTTAAAAGGCATTTTTAAGAAAGATAACCATTTTAAGTTTTGAAGCTTAATATTTTTGAATTTTTAACCTTTTGAGCCAGCTAATTTCCCAAAAAAAGTTATTTGCCTGATGCTAATAAAGCAAAGAAGTTAAAAAAAAGAATTTCACCTTTTAATTGAAATTTCAATAATTTTTATATCAACTTTTCAAATGATTTCGGTGTTGTTGAAAATATTAAAATGCCACTTTGGAATTCCTAATAAAAAAGGAATGGAATTTTATACAAATTAAGCTTAGAAATCGGCAATTGTCACAAAATTAAATTCTTTTTCTATTTTTTAACTTTTATATTATTTGAGAATTCTTATCTTTAAGATAAATAAAAATTAAAAATCAAATCTATTCTGCTTAATTTTCCAAATTTTTAACTTATAAACGCCAAGTTAGAATTTGAAATTGTTATTTTAAATATTACCATGCTTTTAAGCTTTCACCAACCTCTTGTTGCAGTTAGGACATGTAGTTCGTAATGAGTAATATGTCAGCCATGAATCCAAGCAAGACTTATGAAAATCATGAGAGCATTTAGTTCTCATAACAACGTCTCCAGCAGCGTACTCCATTAAGCAAATTGAGCAACTTGAATTGTAGCCTGAGTTCTCAGCATTATTGCTGTAATTAAAAATTGTCATATCTTCTAAGTTCTTCAACTCAATAGCAGAGCGTTTTTCCTTTCTAAAGCATTTCAATTTCTCATCAACACAGCTCAGTAATTTTCTTACGATGATTATTGATACTGTGAATGTGATGAAAATTAGAGCTAGAATCCATGCGTCTAAGAGGTAAATGTCATAAGAATTGTTATCTTCGCAATCTCCTTCATCAAAATTGCATTCTTCGGTATTGCACTTTTTGTCACATATTCCATTGCCCAAGACGATAATAGGGCATAAGCAGATTTTATCAGCCAGCTGCCTGGTGTGGCTTTGTGAATCATTATCAGGAGATATGTGAGTGTTTTCTTGAGTTTGAGCCTTAGGAGGTTGGGCTCTGGATAAGAATCCATATGATGATGTGGCTTGTTGAATATTTATTGGCTCGTCTTTATTGTCTTGAATATTTGATAAGTTTTGATTGTTTGCGTTAGAAAATTGAAGGATTGAAAGTGTAATTGCTAAATATAAAAAGTTCATCTTGTGTGTTGTGTGACTAAACTTTTATTTAATTTTTATTAATTCATGGCCTTTTAAAAATGAAATCATAAAATTTTGGTTAAATCTGGTGGTGATATGAAACAAGAAATTTTTACCAGAGCTAATTAAAGGAATTTCATGGAATCTTAAATGTTTATTTACTGAAAAAATTGAATATAATCATAGATCAAGGATAAAAAATTTTTACAGAAAAAATTCAAAAATCTTCAAACGACTAGATTTTCTAAAATTTACAATTTCTAGCATCAAGGGTTGATATAATTCGAAAATTAGATATTTTATTGATTTTTACAGAATTTTTATTAATAGAGCTTTATTAAGATGGGATTTTTAATAATTTTGAGGTTCAGTTTTCTCAGCAGGATAAGAAGCTTTGGCCCTCAAATTTTATAGGGATTAAAGATTTCACTGATAAGGTAGCATGTCTTTGAATGAAATCTTCACAGAAGATAGGTCAGAAGCAGGCTTCTTGAAGTGGTTGGGCTATAGGCAGCTGCATTGGAAGCTTTATGCCTTTGAGTTGAGAAGATGGCTAGACACTGCTAGAGCTCGAAGTTAAAGGGGCTTTAATATTAAATCCTGATCTTGAAGGGCAAGTGCTGGAAATTGAATAACAAGTATTATTTGCCTTCGGATTAAGCTCGATGAAAATCGAGCCAGGTAATTTTTCATTTTTGGCTTCTTCTTTTGAATGAAGTTCAAGAAACTCCTGTATTGCTCTATCGGTAGAGGCTCAGGTAAACGGCCAGGGCCTCAACTCTGCCATGCAGATTCTTGCGATGAATAGATAAATGCTTTTACAGCATAATTGCAGAGTGATTTTACAGATATTGTTCTTGGCAAATTCTTTATTATAAGTAAATATTTTAGGTATAAGTACAAACTTTTGTAGTGTTATTAATTGTAATCTGCTAGGGTTTTACATAAATTGAATTTTATCTAAAGCGTTTATAGGCTGCAAAACATAATGTTTATTGCAAAATTCAATAATGTGTAATCTTTTATTCATAATTATATGCAGCAACCAATTATTGATAGCATCTTAAATATATATAAGTATTTTGTATAAGTTTGAATTGATGCAATAAATCTGGCTAATTTTGAATCTAATTATTTTGAGGCTAAATCAAAATAATTAAGCTAATAGATGCACTCAGATTATTAAAAGAAATGCAATAAATGGAAATCAAAAGATTCTTCGAGTTTGAATGTGAACAATAAATTGCATATAAATGCAAATGCACCTCTCCTGAAATTTATTCATGCCTTAAGTATTGAAAAAATTATCTCACAATTCAAAATAGAATTCATGACTTTGAGACAATTTCTTTTCAATCAAATGAAGAAAAACAAAAATTATTCCTGCAATTTCGCTCAAAGAAACATCTACAACTGAGAGGTTTAAGAAAAATATTGCAAAATTTTTTTCAGACACTGCTTATAATTCAGAAAAAATCCTCAAAGAAACTGTAAACGAATCAGTATCTCCACCAAAAATGAGTTGATCCCTTCAAGATATAAATGCAAAAATATCTGCGATCTTAAGTAGCTTCAATAGCCAGAAATCGAAAAAGATTTCAGGAAACCTGCTCGGCATATGAAGTCCAGAATCTTGTGTCTTACACAGAGCTCAGTAACGCTTATCAAGAATATACCAAAGCATATCACCAAATAACTTCTCTTTATCACATAGCTGATTATTATGATAGGAAATGTTTTCTTATTTTAGACACTGAGAGAGAGAGAGAAAAGGAAAGAAGTATTATTGGAAATACCAGAAAAACTAAATCAAGGTGCATGCACAGCTCAGCTTCCAAAAGTGAACTGTTCTGTTTTGGTATAAGGTTTGAGCGTGCTGAATTGGTCGATCAACATGCAGATAGTTTCCCAGATTTCAAGCAATAACAAGCAAACATCTGATCGGAATGATCTTGTTGAATTAAGTTTAAAATAGTGAATTTTAAAAATTAAAACTTCTAGCTGAATATGTAACTCATAAAACCCATTAAAAGTATATCAAAGCTGAGTAAAGAATTTTTTTCACTTACAGATTACAAAAACCAGAAACTTTCGCAAGTTTTAAGAAAGGAAAGTAAAACAGGCAATAGATATATAAATTTATTGCTTATTTTATAAGCAATACATCTGAAGAAAATTTATTAAAATTATTGAATCTGCTATTTGTTTTGCCAAGAATATTCATCTTCAGCTTCACTTTCATGGATTTCACCATTGCAGCACTCAATCAAATACAGCTTCTCTGCATGCACAATCAGCTTTCTTCTCATATCTGCAAATTTATAAGAAATTGTAGAAAATGAGTTTGCATCAATTAATTATAAAAGAATATTTCACTTCTAACACCCTAATTAAAATTTTACTATTAAATGCTGTGATGTGGCATTTGTAATCAGCATTTGGCATTGAAGGTAATTTAATTCAGCGATTTTGATCTAAATCAAATCTTTCTGATAGAAATAAATAATTCATGCTTTTTCTCCTCCAAAGCAATAAATGTTCTTGTTGAAGTAAATAGCTGATGAATAATAGCAGATGTCAACACTTTTACTTTCAATTCCTATCAATTAGCAAGGCAATTCTAGAAATTTGGCTATTACTACAACAAAATAGTTTGCCATCAGTAATTTGTGCAATGCATGTGGAAATATTGCAATATCCTTGGTATCAAATACTTTGATTTCTTCTCTATTGCTTTCAGTGTGATAAACAATCAAATTAACACTGTTGTATTTTTACCTATTAGATATAGAAAATTGTCTTGAGTGCACTCATTGGCCTGCTCCTGGTAAGGCTAGCTTGGTACTAGATTATTTGCAGTAAAAGAGGATTTATGCAATTTTGACTGGTTTTTCATATTAAAAAGCTATAATTATATATTCATAGCAAATTGAAAATCTCCAGACTATAATAAAATAATAATATTTATAAGATATCGATACTGGTATTTATTATATTTAATTTCTCTACATTAAAGATTTGGAATTATAACAATAAATTCATTAAATATCTAATCATTCACACCAAATCTTAAATCAACATAAATCGGTAAGTCACAATCTCTTAAAGTTGTATTTATTTCATAGCTAGAATAGCTCTTCATTGTCAGGCTGCAATTTTCTGTATCATAATCAGTCCCATTTGAAAGTTTAATAGCGAAATTCTTTTTCTGCAATTTCTTTGTTAAATTAGATGCAAAATTAACAATTATTTTTCCATTGTCAAAACCTAAATTAAAGCCAATTTTCGAGTTGCTGCATTCTTTTTCAGTCTTTTCTCCACATAAAAATTCAGGATTAGGTGATCCCTCACTGTAATCTTCACAAGCTAAATATTACTTACATATGCAAACGCCAGAGCTTCCAATATTTCGCAGATAGTATTGATTTTTGCAGGTGAGACAGTTAGTACTTGTTACAGAGCATGTATCGCAGTTTGGATGGCAAGCTTCACAAGTTTTCCCATCAATAGAAATTACATAGCCCGGATTACACTCATAGCAAATTGACCCATCATTATAAAAAACCTTAGCACAATTCAATAAGGATGAAAAAACACAACCTGAATATACATCAAGCAAATAATTTGGCTCGCATTTATTGCAATGAGCGCTATCGCTATTGCTTACGATAGCGCAATGGCTTAATGAAGATAAAACACAATGAGAGTTAGTATCAGGTAAATAACCAGAATTACATGAGCAAGGAGTATCACCTCCTCCGGAAGAATTGCTGACACATTGAAGGCATGATCCCTGCTTAAATCCATTGCAAATTGAGCAAAGAGGATCATAGCATATATTGCACGAATCAGATCTTCTGCATCCCAAAGAGCATGAATTGCAGGGCTGACATTCTATTCCATCAAAATAATGGCTTATATCGCAGAGCCACAGGCAATCAGTCGATAAATTTGAGCTGCAAGGATTTAATTGGTTTACTCAATATGGAATTACACTATATCATAATGTAAAGTAGTATATAAAGCCATTGAATCCAGAAGAGTGGCTTTTGCCTACATAAAGAGCCTCATCAGAAGATACATCTCTGAATAATAAATTTTGAAACATGGCGAAAGTTTGCTCGACCATATTCAGACTTGTTGAAATAGTGGTTGAGCTGAGATAATAATTAACTACTAAGGATAAATATGACCATCCACTAAAAACAATTGGCAAAGCATTAACTATATTGGTAACTTGAGACGTGTCTTCTAAAATAATTTCTACAGCACCATTTGCATTTCATCTAATTCTTGGAAATTTTTCAAAAATATCACCATCTTGTATCTTGTAGATCCACACAGCTATTGTAAATTTGTTGTTTAGATAAAATTTAACGTTTGATTGCAAGAATTGAGATCCGGAAAAATAAAGACCTCTACTATAAGAAGGAATTGGGTCAGTAGAATCTGGATTTGCAAAAAATTGATATGTGGAGTCTGAATTGGAAGTTTGCAAAATTCCATAAGATCCTTTAAAAGTATTATCAAATTTTTCTTCAATTATAATTTGGCTATCAGTAGGTTTGTAGGGAAGTTCGTTCAAACAAATCGATTCAACCAACACTTTATTGTCGACACAATGAAAACATTCAAAATAGGCTGTTGAAAGACAAGAAGCACAAAGAACATCGCAAATTTCACAAGACTCTGTTGATTGAGCCCAAAAAGAATCAGAATTGCAAGAACAAGAGCCATTTGACAATTTGGCATTTGGAATGCAAGCTGTGCAATCTCCATCAAAGGATGAGCATGAAGAACATTCTTTGTTCTTGCAAAGCCGACACGTAAGAGTGCTTCTGCATCCATAGTTTGAGCATGAATCAGGACAATCTGCACAAAATCCAAATGAATAAAAAGCACCAAATCTGCACTTTTCAGGACAAATCAATTCAGAAGGACAGCCTGAGCATTCTCCAGAGCATCCAGTTGTTATCCATTCGTCATTGTAATGATTATTTCCATTAAATATTTTTAAACTTCATAAAAATCCGACAAAACTACTTGAGCCATTGGAGCAGCCAATATATAATGAACCTGAGTCAATGTAAGGGGAAGTATTTACTGAAGGTTCAGTTCCTTTTTTTGACCCATCTTGATAGTATGATAATATAAATTTTCCATTTAATATATTTCCAGTAAATGCAACGCTGTTTCAGTCATTGAATGTGATTTTTGATCCCACTTTATAAAATGTTGTTGAGTCTTGAAGGGTTAGATTAAATATCGAAAATCTTACTATATTAAGATAAAGCTTAAGTTTTTCAATAGATCCATCAAGTTTAAGTAAGAGATTCCCTATAGCTATGGGTTTAAATCAAATTGTAAGTGTAAAGAAAGGAGAAATAGTTAAAGATTCCAAAAACATAGATGATGTGCTTTTGAAATAGTAGCCTCTGTTAATAGAAGGTATTGGATCTTCTAAATCTGTTCATGATGGATAAGTATTGGAACTGGATGATCCAACTGTAAATCCATTCACTGTATCAAGCTTGATTAAATTGTTCAAGGAAAGTGATAAAGCAGTAATTGATGATAGAATACATAAATGATTCATTGAATCTTGGAAATATCCAGTTGGGCATGAGCTCAGGCAAAGCCCATTAAGGTAAAAATAATTTTCCAAGCACGAATCGCACTGATAATATTCAATTCCTGAACATCATTCGCAGCCGGTAGCGCATGGCAAAACGCACGAAGAACCATCTTGTGAAATTGTATAATTGGCATTGCATGAGCAAGGGACATGGTATCCTCCTGAAGAGTTAGGTACACATAGAGTGCATGAGTTAGATTCAAAGCTTGAGCACTGTGAGCACAATGGATCATCACAAGGATTGCATGATTTTTCTCTTCTACAGCCCAGTTCTCCACAGTTATTGCATTGCATGCAAGAAGACTCTGCATAATATTGTGATATAGGGCAACTTCACAGGCAAGAAGTATTTAAACTCGTCCCACAAGGAAGAGAAAATTTTGCAGAAAAATCAGTGATTGCAATATTCCATAGACTAAAGTGATAAATAAATCCTGCAAAACTTGACGATGAGTCACTCTTTCCTATATATAGCGCATCCGAAGATAGATCTCTATAAAGAAAGTTTGCGTGAGAAATGCCTGCTTCAGAAACACCATCTTTAAATGTAGTAACAGTTGTTAAACCTTCCTTAAAAAGAAAGATTAAAGAAAGATAAGTTCATTTCGATAATTCTGATAAATGTGAAGATGAAACTTGAATTGAGCCCATAGTATAACTATCCAGAATTGCTCAGATATCACCGTCTGCAGTAAATCACAATCTATCTGGCTTGTGAAAAATATGGCCTGCATGCAAAATATAAATTCAAAGTCCAATAGAAAAGCTATGGCTTAAATAAACGTCAGTACTTGATACTAAATACTTCCCGTTTGAAAAAAATAGTCCTCTTTTATAAGCAGGAATAGGATCTGAAATATCTGGATTACTTCAGAACTGAAAAGTAGATGATGAATTTGAGGTCTGAAAAATATCATAAGCACCTTGAAAGTTTGTGACAAATGATAAATCTATAACAGCAGTGAAAACAGGGGTGCATGGACTTATTAGGAATCCATAAGGACATGCATTTAAGCACATACCATTTATTATGATGTCTGATGAGATGCAGGAATTACAAGCAATTAAATTAGCACATTCGGAGCATAAATAGTCACATCTAGTACATGAAGATGCCAAAGTATCCCAAAATGCATTGGAATTGCAAGTGCATATGCCTTCAGATAAGCTAGCATTTGGAAGGCATTGAATGCATGACCCATCAAATGAAGTACACTCTAAGCATTCTTTATATTTGCATAATCTGCAGGTTTCTTGGCTTCTACATCCATTTGACATGCAAGATTCATTACATTTAGTACAGTTTCCTTGATTTTTATAATATCCAAAACTGCAATCACCTGGGCAAAGCAATTCCGATGGACAGTAAGTGCATCCGCCTATGCATCCACTTGATTTTCATTCACTATTATAAAATGAATCATCAGTATATATTTTTAGGCTCCACAAAAATCCAGTAAATCCATTTGAGTTTGATTGATTTCCAATATAAAGAGTCCCTTCATCTATAAAAGGTGAACTGCTTGCTGACAGCGTTCCAATTTTGGGATCTTCATCTATATATATTAATGTATAAGTCAATCCATTGTTAAAAATATTTCCCTTTATAGCTACATTATGCCAATTGCCAAAAAATGGCATTGGAAACATAAGTTCGACTGTTGATGTATCTTGGAGTTTAAGTTGAAGCCAAGGATACCCTGAAGATGAAAAAGAAAAGAAAAATATAATTGATGAGCTGAATTTTGTTATTATTCTCCCGGGTTGTAAAGGCTTAACTCATGCCAGTATCGTATAGTAGGAAGATATAATTAATGAAGGATCTTTAGCAAAGCGATTGCTTGTGAAGTAGTACCCCCTATCAATTGATGGAATCGGATCGGTTGCCTCCCAATTCGGATATGTATTCGCATCAGATTCTCCTACTGTAACTCCATTGATAGAAGATAATACTATTTTATTATAAAGAACAAGAGAGAAAGGATTATTTGTAAATTGAACGCAGAGATGACTATCAGAGTCTCCAATATATCCAGAAGGACATGAATTGATGCAAATTGTATTTAAAAGATAATACCCTGGCAAGCAAGAGGTGCATTCATTATAATTACTTCCAGTTGAAGTGGCGCATCCTGTCAAGAAGTTGCAAGTAAATCCATTTGAGCTGTAATATCCTTGATTGCATGAACAAGCAGTTTCCCAACCTCCTGAAGCATTTTCTGTGCATTCAATGCATAAACCTGAATCTCATCCTGTGCAAATTCCACATAGAGGGTCGTCACAAGTGCATTTTTTATCTGACATACATTCAGTTGGGCAATAGCTTGGGCAGCGATAGCAGTTATACCCATCAAAATATTCTCCATAAGCGCATTTAAGAAAACAAGAATTAGTCCAAGACCCACAAATAGTAGTATAATCTTCATTCCAATTTGAATAATCTGTATTTCAAAATTTGAAGGAATAAATCCATCCATTGTAGTTTCCATATGGACCTTTGCCTATAATAAGCGCTTGCGATCCTGCATCATATCATCTAAGAAGCAGATCAGGAAAAGTGTTTGGCTGAATAATAGCAGCATTATAATATTGAGTCATTGTTGTTTCTCCATTGGAAGGGGAAAAGGAGACTGTATAGGACAAAAAATGCCAATCATTTGGTCAGACAGAAAAGTCAGTGGTAGTGTATAAGTCTGAATTTTGACCTCCATCTTTGCTCTCTAAGGTCAATTTTAGTCATCCTAAAGTGTTAACCCTAATTATTTCAATTCCATTTTCAGGTTTTATATATAAGAGATCTTGATTTTCGCTGGGATTAATTGGATTTATCCAAAGGCTAAATGCAATGTTGTAATTTGGATAAAAATTGTTGGATGTTGATAAATATTGGCCAGAGCTGTCGAAATATAGGCCTCGCAGATATGATGGGATTGGGTCTACACTTTCTGGATCTCAGAAAAAGTGATAAGTTGAAGAGCTTGTACCTGTGATCAAAGGGCCATATGATCCAATAAATGAACTTTGACCAAAATTAGCATCAACAACTGGGTTAGGATGAAATACACAAGGGTCATTGGCAAAACCATAAGGACAGTAAGGCAAACACACATTATTGAGATTAATTGCTATGATTGGAAAGGTTTTGCAAGTTGAGCAAATAAAAGCTGCAACACCTGCACAATTCAAGCAAAGATCCTCATCACAAAAATCTGCTTTTCCAATAGAGTAAGCAACGTACATCAGTAAGATCACTTTGGGTCAGTTTTCATGAATGATTGCATTTCCTTCCATTAACTTAAATTATAAAGCTTTCTTTGATCATAAAGTTTCTTAAATAAATTAGTTGTGACAAAAACATTTTTAAAATTATTGTGCATTTTGTAAAATTATAAAGCATTTCAAATCATATTATAAATTTATTAAAGTTTACTGCTGTTTTGATTAGAGCTCTTCAAAGCTTTTTGGGCAGCTAATATACTATCTATATCATTTAATTCGCATAATCTATGATTTAATATTAAGCTGCCCAATTTCCAAATGTATAGAATAGTCATGTATTCTAAAATTTAAATAATTGATACCTATATATATTAAATTTAAAGAATTTAAAACATGAACATTATTTTATTTATTTTGATATTAAATTGATTGTCCTTCAAATAGTGAATAAATTTTTACAAAAAAGAAAAACTTAATTTAAATATTTTCATATTTAAAATAGGTTCTAATTTTGAATAGAATCCTTTCACAAATTAAATCTTATAATAATTTAAAAGTCAGATTAACAAAGATGGGTAAATCGCAATCACTCAAATCTGTTTGAATTTCATAGTGTGCATCATTTATTTTTGTCAAATTACATTTTTCTGTACCATAATTTGTTCCATTCAAAAATGTAACAATAAAATTGTTTATCGCTAAATTTCTATTTAAATTTGATGCAAAATTCACAATGATTTTTTGATTATTGAAATCCAAATTATACCCAACTTTAGACGTTTTGCATGTTTTTTCTATCTTATTCCCACACAAATAATTATTATCATCTGAACTTTGCTCACAAGTTTTGCACGAGAAGCTTCCATCAAAATACATATTGCTTGGACACTCGCAACTTGGAGGGTTATTCATATTTACTTGATCTATACACTCAAGGCAATTACTTTTTGAGTTAATGCATGTCAAGCATTTTGCATCACATTTTTTTCAACACAGTTGCCAGTTATATCTTCACAAAGTTGACAATTTGTATTGCAGGAATAGCACATGGAATTTGTTAAATACTTTCCATCAGCGCAACAACTTGGGGTTAATTTGTTTTTGATAATCGATTTAACTTTTAGGGCTCCTACAGCTGAGCAAGCTGTGCATCCTGATCCTGGATCATAAAGGCCCGAAGTGCAACTTTTGCAAGTTGATCCAACAAGTCAAGTGCCTATTGGGCAAGCACAAGTGTCAGCTGTTGCTGTACCATCTTTGCATTCACAATCTTTATTATTTGAGCTGATTTTCATTGTAGAATCATTTTGACAACTCAAACAATTCCCTGTAGAATCTTCACAATATCCGCACATGGTCCCACATGATGTGCAAGCTCCTGCATTATCATATTGATCTGGCGGACAAGGGACTGAAGCAAGAAATCTTTCATGACTGGATTTTAAAGAATTTTCATCTGTTAATATTGTCTCTTTAGGCGTCTTCTGATCTTGTTTCATAGGGTCAGATTTTATTGAAAACTTATCGTTTTCAGCAAAATAACTGCTCTCTGCAGCTTGAATATAAATTATATCAGCAAAAAAGCAAATAAAAAAAATCTTTGACATAATTTTTGTAAGGGAATATAGTTAATTTTGTTTAATATTAATAAACTTTTATTAAATGTTTTTATGTTTTAATCAGGATATGAGCTTTATTATACGTGTTTTATGTAAAAATAATTTTTAACTTGATAAAGAATATTTATATTGAATTAATATAATACTATACTAATTAAGACAATGACCATGACATTAGGAAAAAATATAATTTAAAAAATTCAATTATTCCACTCATAAAATAAGCTTTTCATTATCAAGTTAATAAACTCAAGTCCATTTAAATAATTAATATTATTTGAGATATTTATTTTCTCAAAAAATAACTTTTCCATTCATTTTACATAAAAATTGTGATATCTTTTTTTATATTATTGTGCATATTTTTTAATTTATTAAGCCTATTTA
>CATKHM010000938.1:1449-12536 GCA_949751825.1 Blepharisma undulans | reverse complement strand
CAAGAGATTTGTAGAGATAGAATTTTTGCACAATTTAAAAAGAAAATACTCTTTGAAAAACAGAAATTAATTCAATCGCGACTGCTTTTTCATTAAACATCAAGAAGTTATTTATACTTTAAAGAATATACCTACTAATTATTTATGTAATTCACACTATCACCTTTTGACTTCGCTGAGAAATTCATTCAGATCATCAATTATGTCTTGTATTGCAGGCCTGTTTTCTGGTAAAATCGATCATGTATCTCTTATCAAAGACACGAGCTTTGGGTATTTTTCTTCAATTTGTCTATCCAGCATAGGCTTTCTTCTATTAAACTCAATAGAATCGCTCAAATACTTAAAACTAAAAGTGCTATTGTATAAATAGTCAAATGGCATCCTTTCTGCTAGCATCCAATAAAGTATCATACCAAATGACCAAATATCTGCAGATTGCTCAATTTCTCTATTTGCTAGCATTTCTGGAGCGCAGTAAAACGCTGATCACTCTGCTTTCTTAATTCTCAATCGCCCTAAAACGACCCTTCCTTCACTGTTAAGAAAAACACTTTCAGGTGTCAAGCAACCACATATAAAATCTTTATCATGAACATACTTTATCCCTTCAGCAATTTCTTTGCCTATTGTTAAAAGCCTTTTCATTGTTCTAAACTGTGCATTTTCTTCTCAAGAGTTTTTTAAGCTTTTGCATTCTTCAATAACGAGGCTGCAATAATCGTTCCCTTCATGCAATCCAAAGACTTTTAAAATGTTTTTGTGATGAAATTCTCTCAGAGTTTTAAGTTCATCGTAATAATCTATGCAAGTTTCTAAGTTTGTCTTTTGTGTAGTTCACGCTTGGACTCGATTACCTTTATATAAGCCAGATACAGAAATTTCTGACACACGCTGAAAATCATAGGAATTTAAATCTATTTCGATGCCTTTTATTACTGGAATTTCTCTTATGTACGGCTTCAATCATTCTTGGACAGCTGCTCGATAGCTTTCTAAGTCTATAATAGAATTTAATTTGGCTACTCTACTGATATTATGTGGTATCAATCTGATGTCTATTTCCGGTTTCAATGAGATCTCTATCAACTCACGTGGAAATCTAGAAAATTCGATCCCTCTTTTAGCTATCTTAATCATCAATTTGAGAGTTTTCTCTAATATTTTCATTGTCAAAAATCCTTTGGCATCAAGCTCACTGAAGCTCCAAAATTTTTCATATTCTTGACTTTTGAAAGATGCATATATGTTCGAGTTCAAATTATTTGTCCTTTCATCAACAGTTTTTGTGTGCCACCATATAGAATACTCATCTATTCTTTGCAAATCAGGCATTGACGTGTCTTTAGTAGACGTCCTTGATAAGCAGGCATCGTCATCTTTATATTTAAGATAATCACCTAAATTTATAGTTCTGTCTGAATCATTGAGAATTTCAGTCATCAATTGATATGGCTTATCTGCCAAGGATAAGTCAAGAGTTGTGTCAGAGTTCTTGAAATTGCCACCAGGATGATTTTCCAAGCGATTTGAATTCTTAGGATCGAAAGTAAATTCTATGCCACAAATTGCTTTAATTTTCTTGAATGGCGTAAGCCCAAAATTTTTTGCAAGATCATGATGTGTTAAAATGTATTCGAATAATACTTTTTCATTTTCAATGAATTTCAGAATTTGATCCGTGATCATCCTAATTATATATTTTTGTAGAATCTAAAAGGGTTAAATTTCAGAAATTTTATATAAAAACACGAAGAAAATAGCGATGTTTTTTAAAATTAAATAGCCTCTCTTATAGTATGATATCTTCTAATGCTCCTACTTAATTCTCTCGCTATGCAATTTGATTTATAGCTCATCTGGCTGGATAAGCTTAATGAAGAGTTTTTCTTTTTATTACTAAACCTATAATTTGTAGGGGAAAGCAAGTCAGCATGATCTTGCTTTGTAAGGATTTCTGAAGGTGTCCCAATTTTTACAACTGAGCCTTTATCCATCACAATTATCTTATCATAATTTTTTAAATTTGCAAGCCTGTGAGAAATGGCCAAAATTGTAGATGATTTGAATTTTCTCGTTATAATTTCTTGGATAAATGCATCTGATTCGTGGTCCACGTAAGCAGTTGCTTCATCTGTGATCAAAATTTTATTTTTTGCAATAATTGCCCTTGCTAAGCATAAAAGCTGTTTTTCTCCTGTGGATAATGATAATGCTGGAGATAAGTGTGTATTGAGACCATTAAGAGTTTGAAAGTGATCATAAAGCTTTACTTCTTTTAGTACTTCGTTTATTTCTTCATCTGTGTATAGGTTTAATGCATCTATATTCATTCTGAGAGTAGTGGTAAAGATAAATGGAACTTGAGGAATTATTGACATTTGCTTTCTGAGATTATGCAGGCCTATTGTGAATATATCTTGACCATCAATTAAAATATTTCCAGAACTAATAGGGTACATTCTGAATAACACCTGGAATATTGTGCTTTTTCCACATCCTGTTCTTCCTACAATTCCTACTTTGCTACCCCCTTCAATTTGAAAATTGACATTTTTCAACACAAAATCCAAGGAATCATCATATCTCATATCGACGCCTACAAATGCGACATCCCCTCTTCGAATTTTTCAATCTTCGACCGCATTATCTCCTTCTGGCTGCGCATTAATATAATTAGCAACTCTTTCTACATTAGTCATAGTGATTTCAGTCTCTGTCATTGTTCTGATAAGCAAGGGTACGTAAGACATTATAGATGCCGTGAAACTTAAGCTCATGCTTGCTAAGGTAGCGTCATCTTTAGACAAAATAAGCACAATTAGTAGTGAGCTGATACCAAGGGCGAAACTAACACCTAATGAGCAGGCCAAATTGTAGAACCTTAAGCAAGTTATAAAATTAAACGAGATCCTTGCAGCCATTGAAGCTTTTTCGTTCAATTTTTCTTTAAAAATATTTTTCATTCCGTAGCATCTTATGGCTTCTATACCTTCAATTGTTTCAGAAAATAGCCCATACACAGGATTGCGGCTATTTAGGTCTTTTCTCTTGAGAATTCTTACTTTTTTAGCTATTAAACGATGAAAATAATATACATAAATTCCAAACGCAAAAATAATTATGGCATCATAAGGGAGGACGATTGTGATTGCTATGAAAAATGAAATTATGATCAGGGCATATACAATTGAGTCTGCAAAATTTGTGATTAAATTATTATCCATTGAATAAGTGTCACGTGAAAATACATTTAGCAGCTTTCCTTCTGAGTTTTTGTCTAAAAATTTCGTGTGGGCAAGGACTGTTCTTGAAAAGGAATTGTTATGAATTTGCCTAGCTGATATATAAAAAGCTTTAAGCATACCCAAATTTCTAAAATAGGTAGTTATAAATACAGCTAATGAAATTATTGCTAACACAACTGGATAGAGCCAATCTTTTTGTTCTGAGCTGCTTCTAGAGCTTCAATACGCATTTCAATATGACATTCCAATATAAAGAGCTTGTGTTACTATGCACATCACGGCAAACAGAAGAATGACAATAATTGACTTAAATCCATACTTCAAAAACATGTAATAAACTTTGAATTTTACTGAACCTTTGTGTGCTTCATCATCAGATGGATCTTTAATATGTTCATCTTCAGCTACATTATGTTCATTTTTATCATTCTTGTCTTGGCATATTTCTTTGATTTCTTCTTTTTCACCAATTTTCTTTATGTGAGAAAAGCTTTGAGCCTTAAACTCTTCATAATTTCCTTGAAAAGAGACTTTTCCGCCTTCAATATATATTATTTTATCACATAGATGCAAAAATTCCAGTTGGTTTGTGATCAAAACTCTGGTTTTATCTTTTAAAAGCCCATTAATACAATTGCTGAACAGCATTTCAGCTACTTTTGAATCAACCGAACTAAATGGGTCATCAAGCAAGAAAATATCTCTTTGAGCATAAGCAGCTCTTGCCAATGCAATTCTTGCCCTTTGTCCTCCACTTAAATTGCAACCTTTGACTCCTACTTGTGTTAGATCTCCGTGCTTCATTTCACTAATATCTTCATCCAGACAGCAGCATTTCAAAACATCTTCATAGTAGTTTTGGTCATAGCCATCGCCCATAATGATATTTTCTTTAATTGTTCCTGACATGATTCAAGGCTGCTGCTCTAAATATGCAATTGATCCTTTGATTTTTATTTCTCCATTGATTATAGAAGTTTCTTCTAAAATTGTTTTAGCAACTGTGGATTTTCCAGAGCCAATTGATCCTATTAGTGCACATAGTTCACCTTTAGCCACCTTGAAAGAAATGTCTCTTAATATTATTGAAGGAGTCTCTGGACAAGTTAGCAGTGAGCCTGATGTTGTCAATTCATTTTCTTCATTTTGGGCTTTATTTCAAGAAGCAGTAATATCAATGAGCTCAAGTTCTCCTGTTAAACCTGCAGGACTGAGCTCTTTAAAGTTTAATGCAGCTGCGAGCAAAAAGTTCCCGATTCTTCGTGATGTTGAGAGTAAATTAGAAAAATATAATAAACCATTTGCAAAAGTTCCTGAAACACTAAAATGAGCAGTCATCAGGATGCTCACTCCACAAAATACATTGCTCAGCTTCAAAACCCCACCTGACTCCACATAGATTCAAAAAGTTGCAACTATAATCAAGCCTTGCCCACTTATTAAAATGGCATTTATTATTAGCTTCAGCACTGCACTTTTAAAATAAAATGAAATTTCATTTTCCCTCAATTTTCCAACAAGCTTTGAAAATGATATTTCCCAGGTGTAAAATTTAATTATTCTGATCCCATCCAAAATGTTTCCAATCAAATTCACCCTCGAGTCAATATATTGGCTTATTTTATTCCTTAAGTCTATATTTTTCTTTGATAAATATATTTGAAAAGGTACTGAGCAAATAACTAAAATTAATCCGATAAGTCCTGGCCAACTAAGAAATACATATAAGACAACAGCAGCCCCTATGAGGTAGATTGGAACAGTTCACACAGGAGCTGCTAAACTTATCATTCGAAATCCTTCATTATCTGTAGATATTATGCTCAAAATTTTGCCAGAAGTTTCATTCTGACTTAATGATTTGTATGGCATATTAAGCACTTTTTCGTAGGCGAGTCCATATATAGAGGATTCTATGGAGACGCCAAGAAGCATGAAATCGAAGTATCCTCTCTCGTTCTGAATAAAATAAAGCATACTCGCTAATAAGAGCAGGACAGAATATAAAATTGGTTTTCATTGAGATTCTGAGTCGTCCTCAAAGTAACCGATAATAAGGTTTATAAGAATTGCGATCGTTATGCTCAAATATTGAGTGAGAATAAAAGGGATGCTTCCGGTCAAAAATCTCCACCCAAAAGCTTTGAAAAGAGCACGGATGAAACTGGGATTTTTTGAACAAGCTTCAAGAGTTCAACAGCCTTTCAGCTTTTTAAAATTTTCTTCAATTTCGAGGGATCTGGGCAGAATTTCAAGATTATTGTCATAGTAGCAGTCGGTTTTGGAGAGCTTTCGAATTGTTGGGAATATTCAAAGCATAAGAAAACGACTGATACAGCTTGCTTGGTCTAGTCTACAAAATTCAGCCATTAAAAATTGATTACTTTTGATATCATTGAAAATTTTGAGAAGCGAAATTAAAAGAGAGGCTAATTAAATAAGGAAATTAGAAATATATTTTAATGAATTTGTTATGGAAGAAAATATGAAGCAATTAACCAATTTAAAAAAAGCTTAAAATTTCAAAATATTAGGGATATTTATAATTGATTTAAATAATTATAAATAGATCAACCAAATATGTTATTTTGTCTTTTAATCGGATCATTTAGACAAAACCAAATTTTTAGTGGTTTTTCTGTAATTTGAATGCTTGCTTTTATTTGGATTTTCTTTTGATTCACTCATGGGTATTACTTTAAATAACTCTTTTATTTAAATCTTAGCTGGAAAACTTTCATTGTATATGAATTTTATTTATAAAATTAAAATTTAGTCTCTATTTCAACTTTATTAGTTAAATTAATTTTTGACAGAATTATCCTTGATTTGGATGATTTATTAGAGTGCCAATTCATTTAATATATGTGTATTTATAAAGACCGTTCTTCGAATTTTTGCAAATAAAGAGATCTGAATTTTTAACTATATCTTCTATTTTAGTCAATAAGAAATGTTTAACATTAAAAAATATAATTGGATTGAGTTCAAAAAAGAAAAAGAAATAAAATAGCCTTTTGCAAAGCTTATAATAGAATTAATCTCCTTGCAATAAAAATTATCGTAAATAAATTTCATATGCGAATATGAAAAAATGTCATTACGGCTCTCAACAAAATGCTGAAATTTAAATTATTTGTAAGTTGGCTGCTATCAAGCAAAATTGATTTTATTTAATTCATATTTCTGAAGCCATGAATTATTATTGGTCTCATGAATTTCAAAAATAAAAATGAAATTTTTAATAAAGATTTTGCTTTTTACTAATTAATAATCATGCACAAGCTTACATTTGACCATAATCCTCGCCTAAGTATCAGAAACCATCTAGATAATTACGAAAAACTTGAAAAAATTGGTGAAGGTACCTACAGCAGCGTATACAAGGCGATTGATACTAATTCTGATCAATTCGTTGCCTTGAAAAAAATTCGCCTTTCAGATGATGAAGAAGGAATACCAAGCACAACAATTCGTGAGATTTCCCTTTTAAAAGATTTGATTCATCCAAATATAGTAAAGTAATTATTATAAAGGCTGCTTGATGTAATTCACGAGAATCACAAACTTTACCTAGTTTTTGAGTATGTTGACCACGATTTAAAAATGATACTTGATACTCATTTAGGTCAGGGATTTGACCTATTTGAAGCTAAGTCTTATTTGTATCAGCTGTTAAAAGGGCTTGCTGCTTGCCATGCAGATAAAATTCTGCATAGAGATCTCAAGCCCCAAAATATTTTGATAAATAACGAAGGGATATTAAAATTAGCAGACTTTGGGTTGGCCAGAACTTTTGGAATCCCTTACAGTACTTATTCACAAGATGTTGTCACACTATGATACCGGCCACCTGATATTTTGATGGGCAACAAAAAATATACAACAACAATTGACATGTGATCTGTTGGGTGTATTTTTGCTGAAATGTTAAGAGGAAAACCTTTATTTGCTGGAAACACCAATAATGACCAGCTAAAAAAAATTTTCATGGTCTTTGGAACTCCAAACGAAACTACATGACCAGGGGTAAGCAGATTTCCAGAGTATCGCAAAAGTTTTCCGAAATATCAAGGAATTGATTTACGGTCTCTAATACCTAAAATCGACGATAGTGGCTTTGAATTGCTTACAGCGATGCTCCAGTTAATCCCATCTAGCAGGATTACTTCGCAGCAAGCTCTTTCCCATCCATTTTTCAACGATGTCCCATCTGAGCTCAGAAGTATGAGACAAAGCCAATCAACTAATTAATAGTAAAGTCAATCAAATCATTCAATAATTCTATTAAATCACATTTAATATAACTATTTTAGATTTATCTCTCTGTGCAAATAAAATGGGCTTAATAATCTCACAGATTTGCAAATTTTTTGAAGAAATCTGGGAATATATAGTTTGAAGAAAAGAAAAGAGCATTCTGATGATTGGACTTGATATAGCTGGAAAAACCAGCATTCTTTATTGATTAAAACTGGGCGAATGTATATCAACAACTCCAACAGAAGGATTCAATGTCGAAACTGTCAAGTATAAAAACATCAACTTTACTATATGAGATCTTGGAGGACAGCCGAAAAAAATACACTTATGGAGGCATTATTACCAAGGCACTCATGGACTCATTTTTGTCGTCGATTCTTATGACCCAGAAAGAATAGGAGAAGCATCTGAAGAACTCTATAAAGTTCTAAGTGATGAAGAACTTAAAAATGTTCCTTTACTGATTTTAGCTAATAAACAGGACTTGCCAGAACCCATAAAGACATCTGAGTTCGTGGATAAATTGAATCTTCATTCAATTAAAGATAGAGAGTGATTCATACAAGGATCATCTGCAATTAATGGAGAAGGACTTTTTGAAGGATTAGGATGATTTGCATCTGTCTTTAGCACGCAAAAGAGAAAATAATATAAAAAATCTTAGAAAAAATAACCGATTTGGATTAATTGAGTATCTTTAAATTCTCAGTATATTGCATCTAAAATAAGCAATATTGAAGACGATATACTTTTTTAGTAAATAGAGATTTTAAAAATGAAAAGCAATATAAAGCTCTCCTAAATATAATTCGATTGATGTTAATTAATATTTTGCAATTTATAATAAAATCAAATGATTAGCTTGAGCTCATATATTACCAATAAGAAATTTATAGGGATTATTATTTGACTCTGCTTAGTTTATGCGTTTGCGATTTTGGGCATTGGAGAATTGTAAATTTAATGCAGGTTTATCATTGTGAGTGGAATAATTTTCATTTTCTTTAATTTAGGAGAAAGAAAAGGAGTAAGTGCATATAGCGTGTTTAACGATGGATGCAAAAAGATACTAGGAACTTCCTCGGCAAGCGACTTAATAAATCAGCAAACTGGCCAGAGAAAATCCACTTCAAAGCCTGAAGATTATGTCGAACCATCTTTTATTGTTCGAAATCAAAGATTAAGAAATAAACCATGTCCTTGCGGGTCTGGCAAAAAACACAAAAAATGCTGCCTATACGCTCCTGAACAGTAACTATAATATAGAGATTTTGATGATTAATAAACCTAATTATCATTCAAATTAATTACGATATCTGTCCAGTAATTTTAAACCAATTTTCATATGGTATTATCTAATAATCATGGGTTAATCGGCAATTTTCTATTCTTTTTGTACGCATTATACATATTTTTTGCGCAGAATTTTGAAACTCCTCTTCAATATTTCTTGCAATGAAAAATCAGACTATTTGCATATATGTTTTTATACTTAAAAAATATTTAAAAAAGGCAAGGTTTAATAACCATATAGGTAATAATATTGCTTTAAGACCAAAAGTTAAATGGAATCACCTGCACACTCGCTGATACAAACTCGTTATCAAGAACTGAAAAACTCGATAACTCACGGATATGTTCAGTTTTTTACGTCGGAAACCCATATCAAAACCTTTTATGAAGTAGGGCCAAGAATTGATGGAAATAAACCTCATCGCTTTTCTCAAGTGCGTCTTTTCACCCACAGGCAACTGCATGCCAAAAGAGCAGTAAAATCATATTCTTTGAGCGACGCGACTTTAACAAGAGACAGAAATGACGTAATGTTTCCAAGCAAACAAGGCCTTCTATTTTCGAACATCATAAATGAAATATCAGCTCTTTCAAAACTGCATCACCCAAATATAATAAAAATTTATGAGGTATTTCTTGAGCCAAAATACATCCATTTGGTGATGGAGTTTTGCAAAGGCGATACCCTTTTCGAACTGTTACGGCAAATTCGGTCTGTGCCTGATAGTAAAGGTATTAATTTCACAGCGCAAATTTTAGATGCAATAAGACACATTCACAGTCTTCGAATTTGCCATAGAGGTCTATGGATTGAAAATATCATGTTTTCAGACAGAGAAAGAACTGAGATCAAAATCATAGGCTTTGGAAGTTCTATAAAACTCGCAAATGGAAATTTAACTGAAAAATGCGGAAACCTTTACTATACAGCACCTGAAATTTTTTCAGGATCATATAATGAAAAATGCGATGTATGGTCACTTGGGGTGACAATTTATACCATGCTTGTAGGATCACAACCGTTCCAAGGTGAAACATATGGAGAAATTGTCAAAAGCATTATGAAGGCTAATATACTAAGGCCATCTCAATTTAAAAACCTTCCAGGAGAAACTCGACACTTTATAAAAGGAATGCTCAAAAAAGACAATCGTCCAAGTGCAAGCGAACTGCTTGATTCTGCTGTTCTCTACACTTACAATTTCTCACAAAAATCATTAATATTACAAAGAATTCTTCGCGCAGTTCTCAACCCAGAAGAAGATAGAAAGCTTGAAAAAAAGCGTTTACTTGGAAATAAGCTAAAATATGTAATATCAAAAATTTTGGCATCAGCCAATATGTTGCCTGATGCCCCAATAATAGAAAAGCTATGGAAAGACCTTGATTCAAATAGAAATGGAGAGCTTAGAGCTGATGAATTTAAAGAAGGCTTGATCAGATTTCTGAAACTTCAAGAAGATTCTGAAGAAAAAGCTCGAACAATAGCAAAAAGAATGGACATAACCAGAAACCACAGCATTACTCATGATGTTTTTATTAATCTTGTCCATGATATTCCAGACGTGCAATATCTTTATCATGCATTTAATACAATTGACTCAGACAGTGATGGTTTAGTCAACGCTGAAAACATTGCAATGTATATAGAGGACGAAAGAGTTGATAGACTTTACCGTCTGGTTGCAGAAGTGCTTGGCAAAGAAATGCTGAGCTTTGAAGACTTCTACATCTTAATAAGAAAATTTGCAATATAAATGCAAAATTTTAATCAGTGTTTAATAAATATTATTATATTATAATTTGATTACAAAAGAATATAAAAAAATAATAAAGTTAAGCGATTAAAACAATAAAAATAACAATTTTAATAAAAATCAGCATTTTATGCGATGATTTTATGATTATTGATTTTGGATTAAAAATACTAATATTACATATGGGCTTTCTTTTTGATTTTGGAGAGAGAAGAAAGATTTGATTGGATTTGAAAAAATACAATCACAGAACAAGAAGCAGAAGAGATCAGATGAGCAATGAAAAAATCTGTATGATATCCTCTTATTGGAGGATTCAGCATAACTTCATTGCTAGCTATGTATCAAAGAAGAGGAGGATTCAAGCATTTAGAATCAAATAAATTGCATTCCACACTTTCTTTAATTGCAATTCCTGCTGCAGGATTACTGGGAGCTCTGGGGATTTTTGCACTTCAGCTTTTCTTTATATTTAAGACTACTGATAGAATTTACTTTAAATATCAGAAGTTAAATGAACATTCAA
>CATKHM010000937.1:0-12553 GCA_949751825.1 Blepharisma undulans | reverse complement strand
GACTTTCATATATTTTATGAAGCTTAGCAATGTTCGGATGATCAAGCTGCCTCATAATTTCTATTTCGCGAATGGTCTGCTCAAAATTATTTTTGCTATTTTGGACGATGCTTTTACTTATGGATTTCACTGCATACAATTTTTTAGTATCTAAATCTTTTGCTAAATAAACAGCTGCGAAACTCCCAGTACCAATTTGTTTAAGAAACTGGTAATCATTTTCTATGTCAGTCATAATCCCTGCATAAGATAAATGGCCAAGCCACTTATCAAGGTCTTCTGACGACTTAGTATAAAAATATTTACAAGAAACTCCACTAGAAACCCTAAAACCATATTTCCTAGGATTTCCTTCTTCTATATAAGGCTCAATAACTTTCCAGCTCAAATTTGAGTATTTAATGATGTCACTAGATGGCTGGAAGTAAATAATCTTTTTACTGGTTAAATAATAATTGTTTTCACAAAGGCTACCTGAAGGATTTATTCGGCTGATTTGTCCATAATATACAATTTCACCAAAATCTTCACAGTCTGAGCTTTTAATAGAAGTCCAGAAATGGCTCTCTTTGAGAGTTTCCGCCTGTGAAAAAATTGATGTAGGCATTTAATTTTTATAAAATGTTCAATTGGAGTAGAATAAATTCTTATCATTGGTATTGAAATTTAAAAACTGTTGCATGAAAAGAGTTAATAAATATTAAGAGAAATTTGCTTAAAAATTCCAATTTCATAAACATTTATTTGAATTATTTTATTGAATATCTAATAAATTGAAAAATTAATAAATTAGGACATTTTATGAAGGATGAACTGCTCCTATCAAAATATATTCTTTTCTGATAAAAAAATTATTGAACAATCCTTAAAGAGTAATCAACTGAAATAAATAGCAACTAAAAATGGTTAACGTTTAAACAATGAATAATCAAATCTCTTAAAATGTTTTTTATTGGCTAATTTTTGCATTTATACACAAGATTTCTTATCAGATTTTTATTAATGGCATTCTCATTCCAAACAAATTCTGAATTAAGAAATTTTTGGAATGCCCAGTCAAATTGGTACGCAAGCTCAGTCGAAGTCATGTCGACTTCTCTTTACCAATGTCTAATTCCTGTCCTAAAGCTATCAAATGCTCACAAAGTGTGTGAAGTCGCATGCGGAACTGGAAATGGAATCCCAATATTGCTTAGCCATCTCCCTTCTGATGCAGAAATTTGGGCAAGTGATATAAGCGACGAAATGATAGCAAAAGTGAATCTACGGCAATTGCCTAGAACTCATACTATACAAGCATCAAATGATGCTTTGCCTTATGAAGACAACTTCTTTGACAGATATGTTGCAAATCTCTCGTTAATGCTAGTTCCTGATGCAAGTGCAATGCTAAGAGAAGCTTATCGAGTATTATCGCCTGGAGGAATTGCAGTCTTTTCTGTGTGGGGAAGACCAGAAAACTCCACTGCTCTTGGATACCTTGAGCAGGTTTGTAGAGAAGTTATTGGAGAGAATTTTGCGAAAAAAAGATCTAATTTTTACTTGAATAATGTTCAGGAAACTATGAGAATGGCAACTGAGGCTGGATTTCAAAACCTTCATTATTTTTATACGGCTTCTCCAATGGGGCCAATTGGAATTGATGAATCAATCCAGTATTATTTGGATACTCCACATTTAGCTGGAATTAGGAAGCAAAGCGAAGAGAATTACAACAGAATTGTGGAAAGATTGAGAGAAATTATAATTGAGATGGATAGAAGAAATGAAATCTTAATGTTTGAGGTCGTTGTTATCGTGGCTAATAAGTAATAATCTTTCTGATTAATAAGGTAATTGAAATTTGGATATATTATTGAAATTTTAAAATAAGTGAAAAATTAGCTGGGCTATAAAAATCAGAAATTGGTTAAAATAATAGTAATTTATACTATTGAGCATATTTTAAAGATATTTTTTAATTGTGCTAATAATTTTTTCTGGACTTGAAGGTTTCACCAAACATTCAACCATTCCACATTCAAAGCAAGCATTTTGATCTTCCTCAAGTGTATAGGCTGTATATCCAACTATATATGGCAATTCATTGATATCACCACACTGAAATAATGAGTTGATTCTTTTAGTCGCTTCAAACCCATCCATTTCAGGCATACTTATATCCATAATTACCACTCGATACATATTGTTTTCCTCGTTTTTCTTTAAAATTTTTTCTATAGAGATCTTTCCGTCACTTGCTTCGTCAAAAATAATATTATGTTGAGCTAGTACAGAGCCAAGAACCAAGCGATTCAAATCATTATCATCCACTATAAGGATTTGTGAATTTGAATGCTTCTCCATGATAGAATATTTAGGCAAGTTTATTGTGCTTGAATTATTTTCACTGGGAATGTCTTGAAAATATTCATATCCATCACTTGAAATAGGACTTAAAGAGCTTTCAATAGAAAAAATAAAGGTTGACCCTCGACCAAATTTGGATTTTATTTTTAATGGCCTATTTCCCAGCTGTTTTACTAAGTAATTCGAGATGTAAAGCTCCAATCTACATCCATGAAAATTTATGGATGGAGAATTGGAAGAATTAAATTCATCAGAGAGTTTTTGTAAATACTCATTTGTCATTCCAATCCCAGTATCTTGTATTGATATTTTCAGTCTATTGTTTTTGTCAAGCCAGCAAGATACTTCAATTCAGCCTTTTATTGTATATTTTAAAGCATTTGAAAGCAGATTTAACAAGACCTGACTTATTCTTAAAGTATCGGTATAAATTATTTGAGGAATATTTTCATCCATCCTCTTGATTAATTTAATATTTTTTTTCCGGCATTGCAAGCTGATGAGGCCACATGAATAATTAATTTGATCTATAATATTGCAAGGTGCTTTTGATATAGTAAATACACCTGCTAGCATTCGGGTAAAATCCAGCAGACCATTAACAATAGAAAACATTAGTTGTGAAGATACCAAAATTGCTTTTAATTTTTCAGATTCATCACACATTTTCTGATCTCGTGAATTTTCCAGTAAACAATTTGTCAATAAAATAATAGCATTAAGAGGAGTTCTGAGCTCATGAGAAGCAGATCTCAATAGAACTGTTTTAACATTATCGCTTGCAATTGAATCTTCTATTTTAATGATTTGGTTTACATTGCTTATTGTAATGAACAAACTAGGCACTCCTCTTCATATAATTTTCTGGACTTTCCATTCCAAGCTTATTGCTTTTGTCTTGCTGATTCCGAGTATTTTTTCAGTAAATTCTGGATCATTGAGAGAAAATTTGATATCGTCCATTATTGAATTTGTGGCTGTGGGATATGCTGGAATTTTTTTATTCTCACAATAGAAACTTTTGGATATTGATAAAAGCAAATTTTCTTGGCTACAATCTAACAATTTTAAAGAATTTTGATTAAAAAACTCGATTTCTTGATCTTGGAACATAATAATTATCCCGTCTGGACAAGTCTCAGTTATAAATTTAAAAGCTTTTTGTGATGTTTCAACCTCTTTGCTGAGAACAAAGTTTTGAAAAGATATTTTATTTCTGTTATAATGCCAAAAGTTGCAAGCTATTATTGCTCCGATTGCAAAGCTTAGCTCTACTAATTCTATATGTTTCGTTTTTATTATATCAGTAAAAAAGCACCATATGAGTACGTTTTTTATAAGTGATAAATTAAATAAGATTTTATTTTTAAGAATTGGGAGTTGAAATCTAGTTGTCAATATAATTGAATAAAGAGCTAAAATTTTAGAATTTCTCGACTTGAAAAATGCCATATAAAAATAAGACCAATTGCATGATTCTGTAAAAAAATAATATTATACAAATTTTCCATTTTATTGTCTTCGTCTCGAAGATTTTTATAAGGATGGTGTTAATAAAATGTATGCAAAATATTTCGAGAAATAAAAGGTCATAATCAAAAGACCACTTCAAAATGATCATTAATGATCTTGACAATAGTGATATTCCAAAGAAGGTTCAGCTGTATGCAGATAATAGCTTATATAAGCTTTTTATTTCTTTTTCCTGGTATAATGCCTCTGATGATTTCATTTTTATTATATAAATATGTTGTCCATCATAGAAGAATAATCTGATATAATTTGAGATTTACTGAATAATCAGAATTAAGCTAAAATATGAGTAAAAAAAAATCAGCTGGAATTATAAAATTTGATAAAGATGATTGAAAGGCTTTGCAGTGCAAGTTTTCGATATAGGACAAAAAGATCTTTTAGAATTAATTGCTCTAATTGTGTAGATTTTTTTTATTTTAGTCATATAAACACAAAACAAACAAGATGATGTATTTTTGACAATTACCAAATATTTCATTAATAATTATTTATTTTAACAAATTGAGAAGGCATTATTAAGTAAAAAGAATTTTTTCAGTATAAGGATTTAGTATAGATTAAATATGTCTGATATATCCTTAAAGTTGATGATCATTTGTTTATAAGATGGCACATTGAAATAATTGGATAGTGCTTAATTACTGTTCAGGTTATAAATATCTATCTCTATTTAATAGAAACATAATTATTAAAGTTTGACACTTTATATGATATAGATTGCTTAATTTTCCTTTGTTTTTTATTAAATCTTTTTACATCAGAATTTAATCCTTATCAATGCTGACATCATAAATGAAAATTTGATGTCAAAAATATGAAATTAAGCTTATTTTTTGATTAAATCATCTTAATTTAGACCAATTTTTTATATCAATGAGATTACCAAAGTATTTTAACTCTAGCTCTACCTTATGCCCGCCATATTTATTGCAATGAAATAAAAATGTGTTATTAAATTTTAATGATAATTAAATCCATTGATTAAATAATTTTACATAAACTTTCTTACTGTGCTGATGATTTTTTCTGGTGTTGAAGGTTTTATTAAACATTCTACCATACCAGATTCAAAGCATGCAGCTAAGTCCTTTTCTGATGTAAATCCTGTGTGTCCAATAATTTTGGGTAATTCTTTTATGACTTTATCTTTAAAAAGGTTTATTATTGTCCTTGTTGCTTCATAGCCATCAATTTCAGGCAGATTGCAATCCATAAGAATCACTTTATAAGCCTTATGCTTTCTGTCATTTTCAATAACTTTTTCAACTGCATTTTTACCGCTAGCTGCTTCATCGTAAGTTATATTATTTTCCAAAAATACAGCTCCAAGTATTAGTCTATTTCATTCATTATCATCAACAATTAGGATGCTAGGGGAAATACTACCATTTTGTGAGCAGTAAGGGGACATGTCAATCCCACAAAATTTCTCATCAATTGAAGAAAGATCGAAAGATTCATATTTTCTGGCAATTGGATTTTCTTTAGAAATATCAACTCAAAATGTGAAAATTGACCCTTTTCCTAACAGGGACTTTACCTTGATTGGCTTTTTCCCAAGTAACTTTGCAAATGAATTTGAGATGAAGAGACCCAGGCCATATCCTTGAGAATTCAAAGATGGGGAAGCTGATGATTCAAACTCCCTAAAAAGCATTTTCTGGTACTCATCTGATATACCAATACCTGTATCTCCTATCGAAATTTTTAAGCGCCCTTTTTTATCTATCCAACAAGCCACTTCAATAGAGCCCTTCATTGTGAATTTGAGCGCATTTGTGAGTAAATTGAGTAATATTTGGTTGAGTCTAAAAGGGTCAGTATATATTCACTTTGGTATCATTTCATCAATGCGAATAATTAATTGAATGCTTTTTTTCTTGCATTGCATTTGTATGAGGTCTCAAGCCTTATTTACAATTTCTGAAAATTTGCACTCTGTTTTTGATATATTAAATACTCCTGCAACCATTTTGGAAAAATCAAGAAGATCGTTTACAAGAGACAACATAAGCTGAGAAGATACAGAAATTGCTTTTACTTTTTCATATTCAATCATAACAGTTTGGCAATTTTCTTTTTCAAAATTATTATTTGTGAAGAATATTATCGGGTTCAATAAATTTCTTAGCTCATGGGACGTGGATCTGAGAAGTGCCATTTTAGTATTATCGCTTGCAATAGAATTTGCTAAGCTTAGTCGCCAAACGTATAAATTATTAAAACATACAACCATAATTTTTTGATTATTTTTAAAATTAAATTTTTGATTTTTTTATATTAATGATAAATTATAAATAAATTTATTCATCAAAAATTTTTATAACTATTATCTTTGATCGGACGATTGAAACCAGCTCGAGCAATGAGAGGAAGAGAGTAATTGCAATTCTTGATCTTTATTCTTAATAGTTAAATAGAAATTTGAAGCTGAAAGACATGATGATTTTTGTTTTTTATGATAAGCATTCATTTTTATAGTAGCAAAAAACTTACTTTTGTTGCAATTTAAAAGCTTGATCACATTTTCATTAGCCAATCTATTTTTTCATCCTCAGATAGAATGATAATTCCATCTGTAAACGATTCTTCAATACACTTCAGCAATTTTTTAGTGTCTTTTACTTTAAATTTTAGCTTAATTTTATCGTTTGGAATTTTCATCTTACGATAGTGTCACACATTGCAAACTATGATTACTCCCAAGGCAAAATTCGCCTTCTGAACCATCGGTTGAGAGAATTTCAAGACTGAATTTTCCATCGCACCTCAAAACATTATATTTTTGCAAAGAACTAAATTATACAGGAATTTACTTTTTATGATAGGGAGCTGAAATGTTGTAGTTAATACAATTGAAAAGATAGTGGCACTCTTTGACACTTCGCTTTCCATTAGAGAAAGATATAAGCAAACTAAATTGTAAAATTCTGTGTAATAAAAAATCACCAAAATTTTTACTTTTAATGAAGAGTTTTTGAAGAGTTCTATGATTAATGTATTCAGTAATTGTAGTACCGCAATTACTATTTGGATGGTATCAATCCTGTCTGGGCAGATGAATAAAGTATATGAACCTCAAAAGAATATAGATATCAATAAGAATATTTGACTGTGTGTATCTAATGAGACATAGATGCCATTTAACTCATTGTTCCGCCATGCATTGGTAGAATCATCCATATTGATTTATTTATTATCCGATTTTCCAGAAAATTCGATCTATTTTATTAAGAAAATTTATCTTATCAAATTGATAAACTCTAAGTTTTGTAGCGCTTGGTATAAAATTCTGATGATTTATTAATTAGCTGAAAGATATTGACATAAGGTTCATGCATAAAGAAAATTGATTCTTATAAAATTATGGTTTATAAGAAGAGATTTCGCAATAATCATATATATATAATCAGCAGCTGAAAAAAATGGAATTGCAAACCCTGAATTGATTTTAAAGTGGTTCAAATGTTTGGAAAGTTGTGGAAAGGCAAAAAAAATTGAATAAATGTAAATTTAAATATGATTAATTTATTTTAAGGGATTTTACAATAATTTTATTTTTAGTTTTATTATTTACTCTTTGCAATTATATTTCAATAATACTAAAACAATGATTTTATAGTTTCAAACCAAACGAATATAAATATGGATATAGCAAAACCCTATGATGAAGAAATTTATGAAACTGAGCAGTTCATCAAGAAATTAAGAAATAAATCAAAAGCCACCGAAGAATCCTCATGAGAAAAATTTAAAGCATCACTAATAGTGATCCAAAATTCAGAAAGAGAGCTTTTTGTGCTGTTTTTTATAAATATCATGCTTAGCCTTGACTATTATATCTTGACAACAATGATACCGCTTTATTTTTCCCAAGAAGAAGGTGCATCTGATACAGAGGCAGGAGTTGTCTTCGGGCTTGTAGGTATTGTAATAGGCATTCTGGCAGTTTTTCTAGGTCCATTTGTAAACAAATTAGGATGCAAGCAATCCTTGATTGTATCAGGTGGATTTACATTTATTGGATATATGCTTCTCTTATCGACAAGAAATATAATCGTAAATCTGATAGGAGTTATATGCTTTTTAACTGTAGGATGCTCCATGTCATGATCTGTTGTAGAATTAGGAGCTAAATTATACACAGCAAAAGAAGCAAGAAACACAAGTAATTCTTTATTAATGATAGGGAATTTTTTCTCAGGAATTTTGGCTGGAACTGCTATTGATTTTATTTGGACAAGTAATGGAAATATGAATAATAAATATTTTACGATTTATAGCACTGCTGCTTTTGCTGCAGGATTATCGTTTCTTGCAGCAATGTCCATGAGAGAGCCTCGTGAATCTGAAAATGAAGAAGAGGAAGAAATTATTTTTTCAAGAAATTTGTATATAAAGAAAAAATTCTGGAGATTTTTAGCACTTATTTTTTTGCTGATTTTGCTGAGAAGTGGATGTTTTGGACATTTAGATGCAACTTTTCCAAAATATCTGACAAGACAGGAAGGAGAAAAAGCTCACTTTGGGGCGTATTTGGCTTTGCATTCTGCAACAATGTTATGTGGAACAATAGGCTTTACCCCACTTTCATATAATTTTTCAAGCTATTCTTTGATTTTAGCAGGAGCTATTATGGGTTCGATTGCGCCTTTATTTTTAGCTATAGGAGGAAGCACATTTTATTTTATTTGTTTTGTGCTTGTGGTGTCTGCAGGTGAAAGCTTATGGGTTCCAAGATTGTTGGACTACACAATAAGAATTGCGCCTAAAGGAGAAGAAGGGACCTATCTAGCATTATGTAATTGCCCCTTTTACTTCGGGATGATTGTGACTGGCATTTTTTCTGGAAATTTGCTTGAAATGTATTGCCCTGAGGAAGGGGAAAATAATTGTGATAAAATGTGGCTTATTATAGGAATTTGTGGAATTGTAATTCCTATCCTATTGTTCATGCTCAGAAAAATATTAGAGCAGCCAGATGAAGAAGAAAATCCATATATGCCTTGCTATAAAGAAGGAAAACTTAATTATGATAAAGTTCCAATAAACTAATGCTAATAATTACGCATTTTATATTCAAATTGCAATTAATTTTAGTAAACACTACAAATTGTGAATATTCTATTATATTATGAACTTTTCAAATAAACTATCTCATTTCTTAACTTTTCCAATCTTCACAATTCTACAACATATTTTATTCCTAATAAATCTTAATTCCATAAAAATTATGGACGAAACCCTGATAATCGAAGCTTTTGCTACAAGCCTCACAAATAACAACGAAACTCGTCGTAAAGCAGAAGAATATCTTCTCTCTATTCAAAGTTCTCCAGGCCTAATCCCCATTCTTGTAAAAGTTTCTCTCAGCAATGAGCAGCTCCCAATTAAGCAGAATGCAGCTATATTTTTAAAGAATTTAACAAAAACCTGAAAAGACTCCAAACGAGATTTTACTCTTTCAATCGACGACAAAAACTATCTGAAAGCCAACATAATGTACTGTTTACGATATTCCATTCCTGAGAAAATTCGTTCACAGTTCGAAGAAATTGCACACAATATAGCAAAAGCTGATTTCCCTTGAACTGAAATTTTGATTCAATGTGATGAAGCATTGAAATCAAGAGATGCAGACTTGATACACTCAGGGTTAGATATGATTCATCAAATTGCAAGGGTTTATGAATTTGTCATGAATGAACGAAGAAATAACCTAAAAGTTCTGGTTTCTAGATATTTTCCTCTTATTGATACATTGTTTACACATTTACTGGGAGAGGAAAATGAAAATGCTTACAAGTATATTTGCTTGATTTTACAAATTTATTGGGTTTGCTTTTATATTGAGCTGCCTGAAGATCAAGCAAGCATAAGCAGCTTGTCAAGCTGGCTGACGAAATTTAAAATTATTTTGGATAAAGATTTAGGGGAGCTTGAAAATCCAGTGGCAAATGAGGATGAAGCGAAAATAAGAGAGGAGTCTTCGCAATGGGCCTGCAAAAGATGGGTAGCTCAAATAGTGCATCGATTTTTCAACAGATATTTCAATTTGCATCATTTAAATGGACATAGCAGAGTTATAGGTGAACATTTTCAATCTAATTGGGCTGTTCCATTTTTTGAATCAATTTTGCCATTACTTTTGAAGCGAACTGGTCATTTTATACCAAATATAGTTGCAAATTATCTTTTAAAATATATAAACCAAGCTGTAAAATTCCCTGTAACTTGTGAAATATTAAAGGCTAAAGTAACAAATTCCAATCAGCTTATAATTCATTTATTGGTTACAGACATTATAGTTCCTTATCTATGTCGAGTCAAAACTGATGAAGAACTATGAGAAGAAAACCCTATTGAATACGTCAGAAAAGAAACTGATTTAAGCAGAGCTTACTATTCTCCGAAAAGCTCAGCAATTGATTTATTATTAACTCTTGCTGAAAAAGGGTATTTAAATCAATTTTTAGATTACGCAGTCCGAGAGCTTGTATCGAGCCCTCAATTGATTAAAAAAGAAGCTTTATTACTAGCAATTGGATCACTTTATCAACTGATGAAGGAAAATGAAGCCATTTCACAAAATGTTCAAAATTTATTAATTACACACGTTTTACCTGAATTTGACAGTCAAATTGGATTTTTACGCTCAAGAGCTATTTGAATGTATGCACAGTTCACAACTTTCCCTTATTCAGATGTAAGCCATCAGCAACTAGTTGTGCAAAAAACATGCCAACTTTTGCAGGACCGTGAACTTCCTGTAAGGATTGAGGCGGCGATTGCATTGCCTCGACTTCTTGTATGGGAAATCGCGAAAGAAAGTATAGGAAAAGAAGTTGGTACATTACTAAACATATATAAAATATTAATGAGCGAAATTGAATTAGAAGAATTAATTGATGCATTAGAAGACATAGTTTCTAGGTTTCCTAAAGAAACAGTTCCTTATGCTTTGGATTTATCGGAACATCTTACACAAAATTTTTTACGAATTTCTGAAAAAGACTCAAAGGATGATGAAGGAGACAATGCGATGGCTGCTATATCTATTTTAAACACTATATCGAAGATTATTGATGTGCTTGAAGATAGAAATGAAGACTTAGTTAAAATATCGATAATAGTGAACCCTATACTTGAGTTCTGTTTAAGTGCTAAAGGATCTGAATATTATGAAGAAGCCTTACACTGTTTAACAAGCTTGCTTTATTATGCGCCTGCTGGATCATTGGCGCATTTATATAAATATGTAGGATATTTAAAAATTTCCTTACTAGGTGAAGGAGAAATAAAGCCATACGGAAGAGATCATCTCGAAGAAGTCTTTTCACCATTAGCCAATTATATATCAAAATACCCACAACAAACTTTGGCAAACATTCTCGTATTTTTTGATCTTGCTGTAAAGCTATTAAAAGAAGATGAACAAGAAATAATTACAGGCTGCAAAATTTTTATCGCAATTATTGAAAATAATCAAGGAAGAATAAATCAAGCTCTACCTCAAATTGCCCAAATCGTATGAAAAGCAACAAATGTGCATTCCAAAAAGGTAAAAATTATTGGATGTGAAGTCATATTGGTAGCGTTATGAAACAATCCAATTATCACTTGCCAAGGATTGCTACCCAATAATGTTCTTATAGATCTTTTATCGTTTTGCTTTGAAAACATCCTGAATTTTAAAGAATCCATGGCTAGAGCACACATAATAGTTGGCTTTGGTTCACTGCTATATTTAGGAGAGCAGCTCCCTCAAATAATTTCAAATAGTTTAGGAATTATTATGCAAAAAGTACTCATTGTTTATAAAGGAACTTTGAACGAAAAATCAGGATTCCATCAAGAAAATAATAGCCAAAGCTCTACATTTGTAGACTCTGAGCAATTTAAACAAGAATACTCCAAGCTTCTATATGATTATAAATTCTCACAAAAAACCAATGATAGCGACGAAGAAAGTGATGAAGATAATTATGGCTTTAGCACGGAGCCAGAAGAATTATATGATTCTCCATTTGAATCATTGAATTTAAAGGATTTTCTAAAGGCAATCTTCACTAATTTTGGGACAAAAAACGAGGGAATATACAAAGAAATGATCTCGAAATTAAGTGAAGAAGATATTGCTGTGTTAGGAATGATAATGAATTAAATAATAATAATTCTATGGAAGAAACACCATTACATATCCAAAGATTGCAGGCATTAGTGCCATCATTGAAATACAAATTTAATAGCGAAAACTCAAGAAAGACTGTGCCGAAACTGCTTGATTTTCTTAAAACTCAGGAAAGTTTTAATTTAAGCTGCCATAAGAAGCCTTTTGCAAAAAATAAGAGTGAAAAAGACTTGAATATTTTTTCAAGTTTTAGGGATTCTCAGCATAAATTTTCTGCTGAAGTGAGAAATCGAAGAATATCAAATATGCAGTCTTTGCCCGATTTGAAAAACCGAGATTTAGATTATATATCAATTAAAACGACAAGAAGAATACTAAATTCAATCGAGCAATATAATTTGTCGCTGAGCAGACATAAAGAAAATCTGAATAAGTGTCAAAATTTTAGATGCAAAAGAAAAAAACATACTGAAAAGTTTTGCGTTTATGGATGCATGAAGCCTATTAAGCCGATTGCTGAAAAGTTTAAATTCGAAG